>PVJS01020392.1:5679-32729 GCA_004027185.1 Glis glis
AAAAAAAAAAAAAAAAAAAGCCAGCCAGGCGTGGTGGTGCACACTTGTAATCCCAGTACTTGGGAGGCTCAGACCAGAGGATCGGGTTTGCAGCCAGCCTCAGTTACTTAGTGAGGCCCTCCGCAACTTAGTGAGATCCTGTTTCAAAATAAAGAATAAAAAATAGGACTGGGGGTGTAGCTCGGAGGTAGAATGCTCCTGGGTTCAATTCCCAGTACTGCCAAAAAAAAATTTAAAAATAAATAAGCCAGGCCTGATGGCTCACACCTGTAATCCCAGTACTTGGAAGGCTGAGACAGGAGAATTGCAGGTTGGAGGCCAGCAGAGAGTAACTTAGTGAAACCGTGTTATAATATAAAATAGGGCTGGGAATATAGCTCAGAGGCAGAGTGCCCTTGGGTTCAATCTCCAGTACCACCACCAAAAAAAATTCAGGCATCAGACTGGAGACTCGGAATCACCAGGACCCTCCTCTAGGGGTGAGAGTTTTTAAGCTCCCTTGATTTGCCGCCCTGCGGAACACACGAGGAGAACGTGCGGCTCCATGCAGACGAGGCCTGACGGGAAGGGCATTTCTGGCCCACGGGTGCCTACCATATCTCCCCGTCCTCGCAGGTCCTGAGCCAGCTGGAGGCCTGTGGCCTTGTGGAGACCATCCACATCAGTGCTGCCGGCTTCCCCATTCGGTAAGCGAGCCACGCCACCACAGGGGACGGGCCAGTGGCGGGGTGGGGTGCAGGACTTTGGGCCAGAGACGAAGAGCAAGAGGCAGGTCTGTAGAAGTGAGCCTGAGCAGCAGCGCCTGTCGCTTGTCAATTCACGCACTGTCACTGCTTTGCACCGCACTGTCCCTGCGAAGACCTCAGTGCATAGGGACTCGGGAGTCTGCCCTCCAGGGCCTACGCTCCTATGGAAACAAGAAGAGTCAGTGTAACTGGTGCTAGGTAGACTAACGGGAAGGGGACCCTGGGGCTACTCAGGAAGGGACCCCTCTAAGCAACTCAGGTCTGTGGGAAGGTTTGGGGGAACAGACTAGTCCACATTGAGGTAGCAGCCACCACAGAGCTGCCAGGTTAGCAGCCGAGGGATGCTAAAGAGACTGAACCACAGGGAACTGGCCGTGGGGGAGGGAGGCGGCAGGAGCCGGACCGCAGGGCCCACTCGTGAGGACACTCGTCCTACTCGTGAGGACTTTGCAGTTTGTCTTGAGTGCAGTGGAAGGTGCTGGAGGTTATGAGGGAGTAGCGGTGTGGTCTCCTTCCTATTCTCAGAAAACCCCTGTGCCGCTGTGTGGGGGTGGGATGTAGGGTCCGCGTAGAAGGGAGAAGGCTGTCGCGGACATACAGATGAGCGGTGGCCCAGACAAAGGTGGCAGCAGTGAAGACTGGAGAGAAATGGGGGAACGAGTATGGCTTGCACCAGAAAGCAGGACTGTGGATCGACTGCTGGGGTGCGCTGGGCAGTGAGCAGTCAACTCCTAAAGCAGCTGATGGGTGAATCGGGACAGTTGCCGAATGGGTTGGTCTGGGGGAGAGCAGATTGGAGGGTGGCTGGGCTCAGCGGAGCTTTAAGAACCAGAGAGGCGCGGGAGGGGCGTTCTCAGTGGGCTTCAGCGCCGAGAGTGAAGAGGCAATCACCGAGGGGGCGCGGGCTGGAGCGCTTTCATTTGGAGGGCAACGATGGGCAGCGGCAACTCGGAAGGTGTCCTGAGAGAGAGGACGCCAGGGTCGTGGGTGAGCTGGAACCTGACGCAGGGAGAGGGGCTGGCCACTGCCCCTGGATTTGGAGGCACCGAGACAAGAGCCACAGCTAGCACAGTGTTGGGGACAGAAGCCAGACTCAGGCGTGCTGAGGGGTGATGGGAGAAGTGCTGAGTCAGGTGCCCTCAGCTGCTTAGAGAAGTGCCGTTGTGAAGGGGAGCAGGGACGCCAGGAGGAAGTGGAGGAAGCTGCGCCTGCAGGGGTGGTCTAGTTGTCTGTGGCGAGGCCTGTCAGCCCTTTGCAGGAGGCTGGCTGCAAGCCCCCTATTAAGTGAGCAAGACGCCATGTTTGGTAGACCCAGGCAGCAGGAAGAACACACCCGATTAGAAGCGGTGTCCACGGGCTTCCCACTGAGGACACTAGAGATCTCTCTAGAACTCACCCTCATCTATTCAGTGAGGACGGTCCAGGCAGCGCCTCAGTAGAACAGCATCTTTTGAGCCAGGTGTGGTGGGGCACGCCTGAAATCCCAGTACTTGGGAGACTGAGATAGGGGGATCGCAGGTTCAAAGCCTCCCTCACCATCTTAGGGAGGCCCTTAGCAACTTAGGAAGACCCTGTTTCCAAATAAAAAAAATAAAATAGGTCTGATGGTGTAGTAGCTCGGAGGTAGAATTCCCCTGGGTTCAATCCACAGCACCACAAAAAAAAAGGAATGTCTTTTGAGTCCCGAGCGAGGTACCTGGCTTGCAGGTGAATTCATTCTCTTCCTCCTGCTTTGGCTTACAGGGTCTCTCACCAGAATTTTGTGGAACGGTATGAGTTACTGAGAAGGCTCCGTCCTCGTGCATCCTCTGGCCTCCACAGCCCACATTCTGCCAAAAGGCACTCTGGTGAGTGGGGCCCATCTGTGAGTCACTTGTTCAACCACAGGGTACTGCGCACCCACCCCTCTCAGGGCTGGGGTTCAGAGCAATCAGCATAGCCCTGCCCTTGAGTCCTGCGGCTCAGTGGGGGAACAGACTCAAAGACAACCAGTGTGGAATGTGGGAAGGCAGAGCTATGAACAGGATGCTGGGGAGGGTGTATCAGAGAGCGCTTCCTGGAGGAGGTGGTTTATGAGGCTAAATTGTGTTAGCCAGGTGGAGAGCATTCCACACGACAGGGGTGATCTGAACAAAGGCATGAGACAGCAGTGAGGAACTGCAGGCCAGTGTTGCTGGCTTATCAGGACAGTGGTGGCGGTGAGGCTGGGCAGTGGTCGTCTAGTCAAGGAACCTAGACTTTGGTGTCTGGGCAGATGAGGTGGCACTGCAGGAGAGGGATCCAGTGACTGTCGGCCTTGGCCTTTCTGGAGACCACGGGGCCTTGTGAGGGTCTCAGGAGGGTGAGGCTGCAAAGCTGCCCAAGTAGAGAGAGACCAGAGATGGGAAAGTGTGGGAGAAATCGCCAGCCTTGGTGAGGGAGAGAGAGGCTCCCTCGGCCCTGCCAGTGGGGTGAGCGAGAGGAGGAGGCCGACCGGAGCCCCCGGCCCAGGGGTCGCAAGCACTCAGGCAAGCTGTAAACTAGGAGAAAGGTCTGGTGGATGGTGTGCAGACTGGGAGGGACGGGGTGCAAGGCCCCCAGCCACAGCTGCTCCCCACCCAGAGCCACCCGGGGCCCATCAGACCTCGTAAGACGATTCTGCTTTGTGCTCCTCCCCTCTCGGGCCGTCTGGTCACTTTGCTTTCACCCTCTCTCCTCTCTTTCTCCTGTCTGTGTTTGCTCTCCTGCTCTCTCTCTCGGCCAGGCCCCTCTGGGCCTTGGTCAGGCGTGCGCTGTCTGCTCCCCGGCATCTGCTTGGGCAGCCTCTGTCTCCGGAGAGGCCCTGGGCAGCTGAAGGTGGTCAGCCGTCAGGTAAAGCCTCCTGCGTGGGAGCCAGCCCGCGAGTCGTGGGAGGGCGGCAGCGGGACCCGCGGCCTTCACAAGCCCGGGACTTGTCCTTCCTCTCCCATACATGGCAGAGTGAGGGGTCGGGCTGAGGGAGTGACCCAGGTGCCCCATGTGGCACTCAGGATGTTGGGGCCTTGGAAGCAAGCGCTGGCCGTGTGGCCTGGGATTCCAGGGTGGAAGGAGTTGCTCTTCCTGGCACTGTCCCGTTGGCCAGCCTGTCCAAGGAGACCTATAGCAAGGGAGGCTGCAGGACACTCCGGTGGCACAGCCACAGAGGGGACTCCACGACTCCTCAGGATAGCTAGGAGTCTGAGGGGCCACAGTGGCTGCTTCTGGCCTCTCCCAAAAAAGGGGAGGAGGAAGAACTGGCTAGAGATAAGAACAGGCAGGAGGCTGGGGCCGTGCCAAGGAGACCCAAGCCAGTTTCTTAAGGTTACAGAAGCGGTAGAGATGAGCGTGCGCTGATGGGGCCTGTCTGCCATCCCCCAGAGCGGCCTCCACAAGCTGAGGAGGCCACAGTGCAGCCTCTCCTCCGGGACATCCTCCAGACCCTGCCAGCTCGAGCTCGGATAGCAGCCACACCCGGCGGCCTGGCTCCAGCCCCGCTGCACTGTGGCAGGACCAAGGTGTTCATGACGGAGGCCGTGGTAAGTGTGCTGGGGCGAGATCCCGGGAGCCAGCCGCAAGCTCGCAGGACCATCCGGGCCCGCCTTGGGGCAGGGAGAGGCTGAGGACCTCAGTGGACGCCCCTTCTCCCAGCTGGAGGTTCTGGAAAGCAGACGTGCCCGGGCGCTGGAGCAGTATGCCCGCTGCATCCAGGGGGGCTGGCGGCGACACCGGCGTCGGAAGCAGGAGAGGCAGAGGAGGGCTGCCACGCTCCTTCAGGCAGGTCGGTGGGGGCTGGCGATGGCACACGCTTCACATGTTGGTTTCCTCTGAGACACTGTTCATCGAGCGCCCGTGTGCTACCACTGGGGCTCCGCCTCTAGAGGCGGACGGCTCTTTCCTGGGCTGCTCAGGGATTGTCACTGAGACCCGCCCAGAGTCTCTCCAGGTCAGCGGAAACCAAGTCATTCCACAAATAAGGTGTTCCCTAAGTAGGGAAGGCTAAACGTTTGCCTGCCCGTCCCTTTCCTCAGACCTACATAGGTGTTTATGCCAATATCCCCTCCAGCACCCCCCTTGACACCTCGAATCATTACCTGTAAAAGGTTAAGACAGGATATAATTCAAATGAAGAGATGTGTGAGCCAACATGCGCACAGCAGTCTTACTTGGAAAGATAAAAATATTAGAAACAACCCAAATGTTTGACAGTGGTAGAGTCATAGTTAAGTTATGGACCATCGCTATAATATAGTGTATGTGCGTGTTAGTTACTGGGGATTGAACCCAGGGGCATTCTACCTCTGAGCTACACCCCAGCCCTATTTTATTTTTATTTTGAAACAGGGTCTCCCTAGGTTGATGAGAGTCTCACTACTTGCTGAGGCTATCCTCAAACCTGCAATCCTCCTGTCTCAGCCTCCCAAATACTGGGATTACAAGCGTGTGCCACCACACCCAGCTCCATTTTTTATTTTAAAATAGGGCCTAAGTTGCTGAGGCTGGCCTCAAATCTTCTATCCTCCCGCCTCAGCCTCCCAAGTACTGGGATTAGACATTATGTGGAAAAGAACCTTCAATGATGTTCAACCCACAAATTAAGAAGGCTCCCAACCTGTGAACATAAAAAGAACTGTATAATGAAATACCATAAAACTATCTGGGTTGGTGAGATAACAGGCAATTTTTATACTTGTCTTTAAAGTTCTTAAGATGGTATTTAATGGAATAACCCTTTTCTGAATATAATTGTGCCAGAAAGAATTAGAAATATGCTGAAATCTCAAGAGAAGGAAATAAAAATCCCCACTATCCAGTAGTTTTATCAGTATTTGGTCATGTGGTGATATCGTATCAGAGATGCATACAGTCAGCAAGAAAATTGAAAGCATTTGTTTTTAAAAAGAGACAATTTTTCTTTATTTGTGGTGCTAGGGATTGAACCCAGGACTTCACTCGTGCTAGGCAAAAGCTCTACCACTGAGCTATACCCCCAACCTGAGACAAATAATTTTAAAAGGTACAAACAAGCTGGGCGTGTGGCGCACGCCTGTAATCCCAGTACTTGGGAGGCTGAGACAGGAGGATAGCAGGTTCCAAGACAGTTTCAGCAATGTAGCAAGACTCTCAGCAACCCAGCAAGACCCTGTTTCAAAATAAAAAATAGGGCTGCAGATATAGCTTGGAGATAAAACGCCTCTGGGTTCAATCCCCACTAAAAATGAAAAAAAAAGTACAAACAATCCAGACCCCTTCCATTCCTTGTGTGGCCCAGGACTCTAGGACTAAGCCTCACCTTGCTGGGCACAGGCCTGTACTCCCAGCTACGCAGGACACTGAGGCCAGGAGGACTATAAGTTGTAGGTCAGCCTGGCTAACTTAATGACAGGATGTCTCAAAATAAAAAAAAAGGTGGGGAGTGGTGGCGCACGCTTGTAATCCCAGTACTTGGGAGACTGAGACAGGAGGATCCAGGTTCGCGGCCAGCCTCAGCTACTTAGTGAGGCCCTCCGCAATTTAGTGAGACCCTGTTTCAAAATAAAGAATAAAGAAAATAGTAGCTCGGAGGTAGAACGCCCCTGGGTTCAATCCCCAATACCAAAAAAATAAATAAATAAAAGGGGTGGGGATATAGCTCAGTGGTAAAGTGCCTCTGGGTTCAACCCCTAGCACCAGAACAGAAAAACCTCATTTTGCTTTGCCTACTGACTTTAAAACCTTACTTTACATAGTAGCACCTAATAGCCCCTCCTTTGAGGAAAAGCATGCATTTCACACTGAACAGCTCTGGTGTTGCTGCAGAGCCAGGTGGCCAACAGCTCTAATGAGTGTTTTGTTCTCTGCTGTTTCTGGCAAACCTCTCAGCCATTCGTTCCTGGTTAACTCGGAAACACATCCAGAGGCTGCACACAGCCGCCACCGTCATCAAGCGCGCATGGCAGAAGTGGAGAGTGAGTATGATCGATGGCAGGGTGGTCCCGGGCCGAGCCGAGCGGGAATGCGGGCCTGGCCACTGAGATGCGGGCCCTCTGGCAGGCCAGCAGCTCCTCAGCCTAGTGTTCCCGGCCACAAGAGAGGTACCTCTCCCGGGTGATTATGAAGGTGAGCAGTAGCATTACGCTGCTGCGGCTACTCTGGGAACACACTAAGCCATGGAGTGCAGCGATTCTGTTTTAAAGTAGCATAGGTAAGGCTAAAGCAGTTGCCTTACTCTAGGCCATGTGGAGCCAGCCTGAACCAGTTCTGGGCCAACAGCTGTTCAGAGCCAGGTGCCTTCAATTCACCTTGTCAAGCTGATTTATCAAAAGTAGTTTGGGCCAAGCGTGGTGGCGCACACTTGTAATCCCAGTATTTGGGAGGCTGAGACCAGAGGATTGCAGGTTCGAGGACAGCCTCAGCAAGCCATGAGACTCATCAACCTAGTAAGACCCTATTTCAAAATAAAAATTTTAAAAAATAGGGCTGGGGGTGTAGCTCAGAGGGAGAATGCCCCTGGGTTCAATCCCCAGTACCACACACACACACACAAAAAGTAGTTTGGTTTCCATTTTCCATTAAGAGAACTAGAGAAATCTGAAACCATAAAGAGATGTTTTTCTCTTTTAGGTAAGAATGGCATTCCTTGCTTCACAAGAATTGGATGGTATTGAAGAGAAACACGTTGCTCAAGCTCACGGTTTCCTGAGGCCCTCCCCACTGCGCCCAGTGCAGACCAAGCTCCCAGGGGCAATAACCCGCCTCTGGCCCCTGGGACTGGTCCTGGCCGATGCGGCTGTGGGCACACGTGGCTTCCAGAGGAAGCTGGTGGTCTGTGCCTGCCTCCAGCTTCCCTTGGGCAGCCCCAGTGGCTACAACGTCCAGACGGCACAAGAGCAGGCTGGCGTCACGTCCATCCGGGCCCTGCCTCAGGTAGGCTGCGAGGGGATGACAGTCCTACCTACACAGCTCAGGCTGCTCACACCTCACCGTGGAGAGCACAGGCGTCTTACACTGGGAGGCAGAACCTCAGGGTCCTGGCTCTGCCCCGTCACATCATCTCAGCCTCCATTTCTCCACCTACAAAATGGGCTATTGACTCAACCTATTACGCGGGGCCACAGCAAGGAGTATGCAAAAATGACAAGGCAGAGAGCAATTTCCACACCAGAGAAATTACTACATGCCGTACTCTGGATAAAGTCCCCCACGAAAACTCACAAGCGAGCATGAGTGTAGACAGAAGTTTACAGCTCCCAGCTGTAAGCGGTCATAAGAATGTGACAGGTGACACTTCTAGTAGGAGACTCCCTCCTAGTATTTTCTCCTGTCTCACACTGAATGGATGTGAAATTTTATATTTTAAGACTTCAGACTCTGCTGCTATTTTAGAATAAGGAAAAAACACGTTAATTAAATTCTGCTACTGCTGTGGCCCTCAAACCAGTCCTTGTCCACACCTCTCACCTCTAGCGTTCGCTCTGTGAGGCACCGTTAGGCCCTGGCACTCCTGGGAGCCTGAGCTAAGCTGCATCTCTCTCTCTCTCTCCCTAGGGCTCCATCAAGTTTCACTGCAGAAAGTCTCCACTGCGCTATGCTGACATCTGCCCTGAACCTTCACCCTGCAGTGTTACTGGCTTTAATCAGATTCTGCTAGAAAGACACAGGCCGATCCACGTGTGACCTTCTCTCCCTCTCGTCTCCCTGGCTGGGTGAGCCTCGGTGCCTTTGTTTCTACAAGGCCTTTTCCTGCCAGCTGCCTTGCCAAAGATATTTGATCCACACACACTGCCAAACTACTCCCACAGGGACTCCGAGTGCAGGCATGCACGTGCGCCAGCGCCAGGCTGCAAGGCCCGTGCACCAGCAGGCCTGGGACTACAGTCCAAGGACTGGCAGAGTCACAGTGGGTACTTACCAAGCCAGGACTCAAGCCACAGAGAACGCCCTGCTTCACTACCTTCTCATATCAGACTCAGCGTAGACATGACTGTCTAGCTTAGGTGTGATCTGTCACTACAGTGGGGCACCCAATCACCCACAGCACTTTATAAGACGGGCAAACTCAACCTAAAACTGGCTCTTGAATTTTGGTTGGGGAAAAGTTTGCATTTAGTTCCTTTAAAAAGGAATAAAACCTTATTTAATAAGTTGTTGACTTATTTAATTTCAAATATTTAGATTAGGGACCAAGGACAACGATCAATGCAATGTATAACAGTCACCATATCTTGATTTTATTTAGTAACACTGATAATTTTTAACTTGAATGGGTATAAAACTGGACACATTAAATTTATGATGTCTATCCCAACTAACAAAAATAAAACATTTGAAAACGATTTGAATGTCAGGTTCTCTCTTCATAAAAAATCTACCACCTTTAGTTAACCCCCCACACATGATGTTCCTGAAACATGAGCCCCGTCAATGGAGGTGAAGACCTGCATTTGCTCAGCAGCCGGTCTGCCTTGGAGAAATCACCTCTTAGGACCCATGCTAGCTGGCCTCCAAGGACAAGGACCAGGTGAGTTCTGAAGCAAGAAGCATGTTAAGAATCCTGGCTCTGGGATGGTTCCACGATTCTTAGACAGCAGTCCGCAAACTCCACAAACAAGGGCTCTTGCATGTAGGCTCTCATGAGCTTTGCTTTGTTGGCCCCCTGATCGAGGCTGATCATCAGTTGTCTAAGGTGCGGATTGAGCAGTAAGCTTCTTAATGTTGCAGATTCCCCTTAAAAATTAACAAGAAAAAAGCCAATCAAAACCAAAGGAGATGGTTGAAAGCTACATGCTTCAAATGTAATAAACTATCAAGGTATTGCAGCCCCTGGCCTTTATACATTTCCCCCATTTTCATAGGTTCTGCAACCAGACAGACTGAAAATGCTTAAAAAGACTGTGCCTGTAGCAATATGTACAGACTTCTTTCCTTGTCATCATTCCTTAACACAGTTTAACAACTAATTACATGACATTTACATTGTATTAGATATTACAAATAATCCAGAGATGCTTTAAAGTATATGCACAGGTTATACACAGATACCATACCATTTTATACAGGGGACTTGAACATCCGTAGGGGAGGTATCCTGGAACTAGCTCTGCCCCTTAGACACCAGAGGAACGACTATACTCAAAAATTAACTCTACTGCTTCACACGTAAACAAGTGAGATCAGGCCGGGCGTGGTGGCGCACGCTTGTAATCCCAGCACTTGGGAGGCTGAGACACAAGGATCACAGGTTGGTGGCCAGCCTCAGCTACTTAGTGAGGCCCTCCGCAACTCAGTGAGACCCTGTTTCAAAATAAAGAATAAAAAATAGGGCTGGGGGTGTAGCTCGGAGATAGAACGCCCCTGGGTTCAATCCCCAGTACCGCAAAAAAAAAAAAAAAAGATCAGCACATCAAATCATTTCCAAGTTAAATTCAGTAAAAGACTCGGGTTGTTGGATCTTTGTAAATATCACTAACTTTATGCCATTTCAGCTAAAGTATTTCATCAACACAAACACACAGCACAACAGCACTACGGTGTTGGTGTGTTTTTATACATAGGCAGAAAGATTCTCAGTGATGAGAACGGTTGTACCCGTACTCTGAATGCCATCTAAACACGGAAATCTAGAGTGCGGTTGATGAGCACTAACATCCACATGTACGGGGCGTTAAAGTTCATAACATTTCACACTTCAGTCTAATCACTACCATGGACTAAGCGCAAAGCACCACCTTTCAGCTCGACTCTGACATAGAACGAAAATAATGTCCACCTTTAGTAACCAGTAACCCAGTAATTATATATATAACAGCAAGACAGCACTGTTATAAGAACTGAATGAACAGTGCTACAAAACTGTGCACTTTAACAAGGTTTTTTTTTTTCAGTCCTGACAAACCCAGGGCCTCGCATGCTAGACAAGTGCTCTACCAGTGAGCTATATCCCTAGCCCTCCCACAAAAAAATGTGCAGTATTAATACCCATTTCCAGCCAGGCATGGTGGTGCAAGCCTGTAATCCCAGTATTTGGGAGGCTGAGAGAGGAGAATCAGGTTCAAGGCCAGCCTCAGCAACTTAGTAAAATTCAGCAACCTAGTAAGACCCTGTTCAAAACAAAAAATAAACAGGAGCCAGGTGTGGTGCATGCTCTCAGTACCTGGGAGGCTGAGACAAGAGGATCACAGGTTTGAAGACAGCCTCAGCAAGTAGTGAGACTCATCAACCTAGTAAGACCATGTTTCAAAATAAAAATAAAATAGGGCTGGGAGTGTAGCTCAGAGGTAGAATGCCCCTGGGTTCACTCCCCAGCACCACACACAAAAAATAAAACTTTAAAAAAGGTAAACAGGGCTGGGGGTGTAGCTCAGAGGTAAAATGTCTCTGGGTTCAAGCCCCAGTACCACCAAAATATAAAAATACTCATTTTTCCTAAAAAATCAAATCTTGTGCTTACCAGCCTGCATTAATGGCTGGACTATAAATCCAACAATGGGGACAAGGGAATACAGGTCCCTGCCCTACAGATTGCTGTGTGAAACAATTTATCATAAAAATGCAGTGAGTGGCATGTTAAGTCCAAGGCACCGAGGAAAGCCAAAGTGCTGAGTTGTGAGAGAGACAGTAGGTCAAGAAAAGCTTAGCTGAGCGAAGAAACTTGAAGCACACCTTGAAGGGCAGGCTTTTGCCAACCTGCAACACCAGGATTCCAGGGTACGTGCTGTGGACAGGGCGGCAGGCATGAAATCACGTTTATAGAACTGTGTGGCTGCAGAGGAAGGGCTCAACATGCCACAACACATATTTAGCAACTTAAAAAAAATCACATTTCGAAAAAAATAGGCTGGGAGCGTAGCACAGTGATAGAGCGCGTGCCCAACACGTGTTAGTCCCTGGGTTTGATCCCAGCCATGCATTAAAAAAAAACATTCTATACAACAGAGTAAATGTATATCAATGGTTAACAAGGAAATAAACAACTACATCAAAGACTTACCTAAATTCTTTAAATTCTGCAAAGAAACTCTGTCTTCTTCCTCATCACTACTGAGGAAATCAGCTATGGAGGAGTCATCGTCTGAGGAATGCAGAGCACAGAGGGCTTGGCAGTCAAAGGTGGAGGGTGTATGTGTGTGTTTTTGTTTTACTGGGGATTGAACCCAAGGGCATTCTACCCCCAAGCTACATCCCAACCCTTTTTATTTTTTGTTTTGACAAAAAAAAATAAAATTTTGTTTTATTTTTTGTCTTGCTAGGTTGCTGAGAGTCTTGCAAATTTGCTGAGGCTGTCCTCAAACCTGGCATCCTCCTGTCTCAGCCTCCCAAGTAATGGCATTACAGGTGTTGAGCCACCACGCCCAGCTAGCATAGTGTTTCAGAGCCTGACACAGTGTATGACACCCAGGAGGTATTAAAGAAATGATGGATGGATGGATGGATGGGTGGATGGATGGATGGATGGATGATGGATGGATGGATGGATGGATGGATGGGATGTCAGCCCATTAGCACAGTAAGCTCTGAGGAGCTCCCAGCAGCAGTGAGGTGACCCAGGCCAAAGGAAGCCTCCTGCCTGGGTCTAGCTCAAGTGAACTGACAGCTCAGTCAGGCCCAGGGAGGGAAACCCAAAGTTGTGACAAGAGGTGGCTCCCTCCAGCAGAGCCCACCCCAACCCCCGACCATGGTCCCTCTGCCTCCTGTCCCCATGTTTCCTCCGCTGAAGGATGCTCCAGGCTGCTCTCAACACCACCCAGGACACCTCATGCCCCTCCTGGGATCTCCCTGATGAAGCCGTCCTCCACTCCCTGCCCAGCCGGCGTCCTTTCTTCTTCCCACCCCACTTACTCTCTCTGAAACCCCCTCCAGGTTTGCTTGTTTGAAATCAACCAACCCACCTTTGTTTTCCTCAGGCTGTGTAGTTTTTACAGGAGCAGCTGGTCTTTTTTTCTTTATGGGACAAGTTTCAGGGTTGCACTGCTCTGAAAAAGACACAAACCTCAGGCACACACCCCTCCATTTCAGTGACAAGGCTGCGCCTCCACGCCAACCAAGGGGGAAGCAAGTATATTGGGTGGCGATGGATGTGGAATAAGGGAGAGATCAAACGAGGGGCAGGATGAGGAAAACAGGAGCAACACTGAGCCTGGCAGAAGGGCCGAAGAAGTGGGCTCAAGCACCCCAAAAGCCTGTTCTCACCCTCCCAGCCTAATCTCACAGGGCTTCCACCACAATTAAGTGGCACAAAGACTTCAATGGCCATCAGTGATTTCCTTAGCAGCTTCAGATACCAGATTCATGTGTCAACAAGTGTACAAAAATGAAAGTCGCCACTCTCGCCCTGAGGGGTTTGAAAAGACTAGGGTCAGGTACCAGGAGATGGTGGTGAGCAACTGCCAGCTGACCGGTAGGGCAGGCCTGGCAGATGCTTAGCGCACAAAAGCAGGAAGCCAAAGCAAAAGAATGCCACCCATCTTTCTTCCCCCACCAATATCTCAGCAAGACCAACACTTGCATTCAGAGCAGGAAGGTCTTTAGTGGTGCAGGATGGTCTCACATGCTGCAGAATCTACATTTGAGCTTCAGCACCAATTATCAGTAATACCACCTGCGCAGCCATGGTGACAGCAAAAACACTGTGACAACATGTCACACTGGAGGGAACACTGCCCTCCATGCCAATAGAGTTTAACTCATATTTCCAGAAAAATCACCCCAGCAGCAGCAGTCACGGGGAATGAGTTCCTGATTGCCCGAGATTCCTAGAGGAACCCCACAGGACTGTAGGATAAGAGGGAAGTTTTCCGGACCTCAGATCCCCAACCCTGTCTCCAGTGATGCAGCTCTACTTCTTCCTTTTTTTTTTTTTTTTTGGTACTGGGGATTGAACCCAGGGGCATTCTACCTACGAGCTACACCCCCAACCCTATTTTATTCTTTATTTTGAAACAGGGTCTCACTGGGTTCCAGAGGGCCTCACTAAGTAGCTGAGGCTGGTCGCGAACCTGCGATCCTCCTGTCTCAGCCTCCCAAGTACTGGGATTACAAGCGTGCACCACCACGCCCAGCTTCCACTTCGTTCTTCTTGAGCTGTATGATTTCTCTTGAAAATATTCCAGAGATACTAGGAAAAGGGGCTGGCAGCACTGCTATCAACCACTAATATAAACCAGAGCCTGGAGGGGATAAAACTAAAGGCAAAACAACCAACAAGGAACTTTAATATGAGGCAACAGAGCATGCAATAAAGGGAAAGGGTTCTGCGAGCAGGGAGGGGGCAGAATGGAGAAACTTAAAAGGCAGCCTTAACAAGATTAGTAAACAATATGCTGTGAAAAGGGCTTAATCAGATAGGGGTGGTTCCAAGAGCAGCCAGTGACTAAGCAGAGCATTGTGCCAGACACACAGAGACTGTTGTTATTTTTATTTTTTTGTGGAGTTTTCTTATTATTTTTAATGGTACTGGGGATTGAACCCAGGAACATTCTACCTCTGAGCTACACCCCCAGTCTTATTTTATTTTTTATTTGGAAATAGGGTCTCTGCTGAGGCTGACCTCAAACCTGTGATCCTCCTGTCTCAGCTTCCCAAGTACTGGGATTACAGGCGTGTGCCACTACACCCGGCATTTTTTGTTTGTTTGTTGGTGCTGAATTGGACTGAACCCAGGGGTATTCTACCTCCAAGCTACACCCCCAGCCTTTTTTGATTTTTTATTTGGAAACAGGGTCTTGCTAAATTGCTGAGAGCCTAAGTTGCTAAGGTTGGCTGCAAACCTGTGATCCTCCTGTCTCAGCCTCCCAAGTAGTGGAATTACAGGCGTGCGCCACTCCGCCCGTCTGCTTTCAACTATTTTTAAAGAAAACGAGTGTGGCACACAGAAGGAAAAGCAGGGTAGAGGAGAGTTTCTGATTGTTAGAATCCGGGAAAGCATTTACAGACAGAGGTCCCGCACACGGGGAGCGGTCTGGGGATGCAAGATTCTCGCAGAACCGGCGGTGACCCCGGGCTGAAATGGCTGGGAGGGCGCTGCAAGGCCCGCGCCCCCCGACCGCGCTCTAGGAGTGGGACGGGGCTGGGGCGGGGACGCCCGGCTCTTACCTTTGTGCTTCTGGAAGCAGGTCACGGAGCAGCTGCAAAACAGAGCACAGGCGGCGTCGGCGCCCGAGGCCGTGCGGCGCCTCCCGCAGCCCCCAGCCGCCCCGGCCCCCAACCCGGAACACTCGCGCTCCCCCACCCCGCGACCGCCCCACTCACTACGGCACGCGGCAGGCCGGACAGCGGTACTTGGGCTTCTCCAAGCAGATCACACACACCACGGTGCTACAATTGAGCGACGCCATGGCCTCAAGCAAGCCCCGCCCCCTCCGCGGCGCACGCCCCGGCTCTCTGCGCATGCCCTCTGGTTCAGTTCCTAAACCTGGACCAATCAGCGGTCGTCTTACTGGCAGTCAAAAGCAATGGATTGATCCTGCTCACGGCTCCAGGCCTCATACATAGAGCGTCGATATAATCGATATGCATCTGCTAGCTGTTTACCAGGTTTCTTTGCTTAGGTCACATTGTCAAAGAACTCTTGTAGCCCTGTTCCCATCCTTTTTTTTTTTTTTTTTTTTTGCAGTACTGGAGATAGAACCCAGGGGCATTCTACCTCCGGGCTACACCGCCAGCCTATTTTTTATTCTTTATTTGGAAACAGGGTCTCACTAAGTTGCAGAGGGCCTCACTAAGTAGCTAAGGCTGGCCGCGAACCCAGATCATCCTATCTCAGCCTCCCGAGTACTGGGATTACAAGCGTGCGCCACCACGCCCGGCTCCTGTTCCCATCCTTAACGATGGCTGTGTGACTTGGAGCAAGTCATCGCCACTCTTGTTTGTTGTCCCGCGTGTAAAAAGAATACATTGAGCTGGGCGCGGTGGCGCACGCCTGTAATCTCAGTACTTGGGAAGTTGAGACAGGAGTATCACAAGTTCAAGGCTAGCCTCCGCAACTTAGTGAGACCCTGTTTCAAAATAAAAGAATAAAGCCGGGCGTGGTAGCCCACGCTTGTAATCCTAATACTCCGGAGGCTGAGACAGGAGGATCACAGGTTTGAGGACAGCCTCAACAACTTAGTGAGGCCATCTGCAATTTAGTGAGCCTCTGTTTCAAAATAAAAGAATAAAATAGGGCTGGGGATGTAGCTCGAAGGTAGAATGCCCCTGGGTTCCATTCCCAGTACCACAGAAGGGGGGTGTAACTCAGTGGTAGAACCCCTCTGGGTTCAATCCCCACTACAAACAAACAATAAGAATGCATGAGACTAAACGTCTTACCTTCTGGCTCAGACGTTGTGAATCTTGCATTTGGTCCTGCCTGTCTGATTTTCTTACCTCTCACAAAAGATCAGTCCACACACTGACCAAACCAGAACACAGGAACCTGCCCTTCCCAGCCTTGGCCACTTTTCATAGAGGAAAGAAAGGCATTGCTTGAGGCTCAGCCGCTGACAAATGCTTATTGGGCTCCAACTGTGAGTCCTGCATTGCTCACACACTGTGGAACTCCAAGAAATTTTTTTTCTTTGTACTGGGATTGAATCCAGGGACATTCTACCTCCAAGCTACACTCCCAGCCCTATTTTTTTTTTTTTATTCTTTATTTTGAAGCAGGGTCTCACTAAGTTGTGGAGGGCCTCATTAAGTTGCTGAGGCTGGCCACGAACCTGGGATCCTCCTGTCTCAGCCTCCCAAGTACTGGGATTACAAGCGTGCACCACCATGCCCGGCTTATTTTTTGTTTTTGAAACAAGGTCTCACTAGGTTGCTGAGAGTCTCACTATGTTGCTGAGGCTATCCTTGAACCTGCAATCCTCCTGGCCCAGCCTCCCAATTACTGGGATTACAGGCATACGCCACCACACCTAGGTAAGACTTTCTTATTAGAAGACAGTCTCTGTTCCCTAGGAGCTTAATGCATTGAGCAAAGGCAGAACAGGGGAAGGAGAAGGAAAGACTCGTTCTTAGGGTTGTGCCGTGCTATCCTGCACTTGCATGACCTGGAAGATGAGTGTTTCTTAAATATCACCCCCAAGGCTCTTCTCTTGCCTCACCCCAGTCCCAGCCATGTTAAGGTTAGACTGACCTCAGAGCAGATGAGTGGCCCAAAGGCAGGACTCATGGGAGATGAGTCTGGGTACATGAGCTATGCTGGGCCTTGAATGCCACCACAGACTTCAGGTATAGACACTCATGTTTTTAAGAGCTTTGCTGGAAGCCAGGCGTGGTGTCCCAAGCTTGTAATCCCAGTACTTGGGAGGCTGAGACCGGAGGATCCGGGTTCACAGCCAGCCTCAGCTACTTAGTGAGGCCTCCGCAACTCAGTGAGACCCTGTTTCCAAATAAAGAATAAAAAATAGGGCTGGGGGTGTAGCTCAGAGGTAGAATGCCCCTGAGTTCAATCCCTGGTACCCCCCCCAAAAAAAGAGAGCTTTGCTCCTCCTCGAAGCCCTGGGGGTGGCCCAGCCTACTCGCGGCTGCCACTTGACCTCTGCTTGCCCTCCCAGGGCCGTAAGTCATACTCACCCCAAGGGCATTCCATTCTATGTTAGCTGTTCAGCCTCTGGGATCCCCCTTCAATAAGGGCCCCCCACAGCAGTCTCTGTGTGCGGGAATGGATCTGCTACAACCTAGGCAGTGACTGAAGTCGTGGTTCAGACCCTTCCCTGGCTGTGTGACTTAGGGTCGCTACTCCCTTTAACCCCCTTCATCTATTACAGTAGATGCCCAGGCCTACGTCCTTGAACTATTAAGGCACATATAAAAAAATTCATAATCCAAAGCACTCTAAAGGATTATTTACATGATACCTGGAAAGAGGTAATTCTCCTAGACCTCTGGTCCCGACCCCATGAGCGCAGGTCCCAGGCCCCCAGCCACTGAAGACCCGGTCCCGAAGCTCAGACCTGCGCAGAACGGTCCTGCCTTCCGAGGGGACCGGTGCTCAACTGGGGAATGAGCCACAATCCTTGCTAAGGCATCTTGGGAAGCGCCGCAGACGCTGTCCAGGCCTCGGTGCTGAAGCGGCAGGGCCCCTCAGGCTCCGCCCAAGATCCGCCCGGAATCCGCCAGACGACCACACTGCCCCAATAATCCGCAGAGTTCCTCGTATTCCTCAAGAGTTGTACCTCTGCTGGTTTGAACCGAATGCGTCCCAAAAAGTCCAAGCTAATCTGGGAAGGCCAGAGAAGGCCAGTGACTTGTCCAGGGCCACACTCGAATCCCATGTCCCGCGTGGCACCCATAGTGGCATCTGCCCACTACAGAGGACATCACCACTGACGCCTCCAGATGTGTCCTGTGACTTGCGTGCAAAGACTGAAGCCAGGGAACGTTCCCACAATTTTCAAAAGCTGGAACTTGTCTCCCCACCCCCACCCCGCATCCAAACCATGCTGACTACCCTAACTGCCAATGGGTAGATGGTGACTCTAGGGAAAAAAAAGAAGAAAGAAAGAAAGAAAGAAAGAAAGAAAGAAAGAAAGAAAGAAAGAAAGAAAGAAAGAAGAAAGAAGAAAGAAAGAGAGGGAGAGAGAGAGAGAGAGACAAAGGAAGAAGGAAGGAAGGAAGGAAGGAAGGAAGGAAGGAAGGAAGGGAGGGAGGGAATTCCTGGAATTCCTTCCGTGCGCATGCCCTGCTATGAAGAGTCCCTTCCTCTACCCTGGATGTCCCCAGCTTGCAATCATCTCTGCACCCCTCCTTCTCCAATGTCCTGCAAAGGTGGGCTCGGGCTGTGGCGTCCTGGGGTTAGGGATACCAAGAAGCCCTGTACTGCTCCTCTGGGCAGAAAAGAAAGACAAGTATGACTCTAGGCCCTGCAACTAGATGTCCACACTGACACGGCTGCCCAGTCCTCTAGTGTCCACACTGACACTGACACCCTGGTCCTCTCTGGACCTAAAGAGAGGTGAGGTTGTAACTGGGTGTTGTGGCACCCTCCCCTGTAATCTCAGTACTTGGGAGGCTGAGACAGGAGGATCACAGCTTCAAGGTCAGCCTCAGCAACTTAGCGAGGCTCTGTTTCACAATAAAAAATAAAAAGAGCTGGAGGGTATAGCTCGAAAGTAGAGCACCCCCGGGTTCAATCCCCAGCACAGAGCGGGGGGCGGGACGTTTCAGAGCTCCGTGGCCTGGCAGGCCCCATCCAGCGCATCTGAGGCGACCCAAGCCCGGAGCCCAACCTTCGCTTGGAGACGTCCACAGGGCCGGGACCGACACCAGGCGCCGCCAGGGGGCGCTGCAGGCCGAGGCCGGCCGGTCGGCGCGGGCGCTGCAGCGCGACTGCAGCCCGGGCAGCACTGCGCCCCATCGGAGACTCGCTGCCTGCAAGTGCGGGCGCTCGCCCGCGCCTCCAGCCCGGCCAGGTGGCGGGAAGCAGCGTTGAGAGCGTGAGGGCACCAGCCACCGGACGGGCAGGGGTGGCTCCTGCAGGAGAGCAGGGTGTGTGCCAACCTGGCTGTCCAGGCCAGGTGCCCCCGCGGTGCCCCATCCCCAGGCGCTCCGGGACTGGCGGGGCGGGCGGGGTCCCACATGGGCCTAAGGGAGGTGTCAGTGAGCTTTGGGAGCCTTGGGGTTACTACCTAGAGCACCATACACTCACGCCGCGCACCTTCCCTGTTGCTCTGAGAGGGTGGGCGGATCCGTCGGGTCCCCCACGTGTGCAACACGTTATCAGAGGCCCGAGGCTGATCCGGTTGAGCCCGGCTAAATCTCCACTCCTCTCTGCAGCTGTCACGCCTCCGTCCCTGCCAGGGCTAGACTAGAAGTGGCTGCCATGGACTCTCAGGGGACTGCAGCCACCTTCTCACCTCGTGCCTCCATTTCCACTCGGGTATATAAGCAGGAGTATTGCATGTGTTAAACTGAGTGCGGAAGCTGGGCGGTGCGCAACCCTTAATCCCAGTACTTGGGAGGCTGAGACAGGAGGGTTGCAGGTTCGCAGCCAGCCTCAGCAACTTAGAGAGACCCTATCTCTTTTCTTTTCTCTTCTTTTCTTTTCTTTTCGTGTGTGTGGGAGAGGGGTAGTGGGAATTGAACCCAGGGGCATTCTACCTCCGAGCTACACCCTCAGCTCTATTTTATTCTTTATTTTGAAACAGAGTCTCACTAAGTTGCAGAGGGCCTCACAAACTGCTGAAGCTGGCCACAAACCTGCAATCCTCCTGTCTCAGCCTCCCAAGTACTGGGATTACAAACATGCACCACCGTGCCTGGCTATTTTATTTTGAAACAGGGTCTCACTAAGTTGTGAAGGGCCTCACTAAGTTTCTGAAGCTGGCAGCGAACCTGGGACCCTCCTGTCTCAGTCTCCCAAGTACTGAGATTACAAGTGTGCACCACCACACCCGGTTTCTTATATATATATATATATTTTTTTTTTTTTTTTGGTGTGTGTGTGTGTTGCTAGGATTGAATCCAGGGGCATTCTACCTCTGAGCTACACCCCCAAACCTATTTTTTTTTTAATAAATAGGATCTTTGCTAGCCGGGCGTGGTGGCGCATGCTTGTAATCCCAGTACTTGGGAGGCGGAGACCAGAGGATCCGGGTTCGCAGCAAGCCTCAGCTACTTAGTGAGGCCCTCTGCAACTTCGTGAGACCTGGTTTCAAAATAAAGTATAAAAAATAGGGCCGGGGTGTAGCGCAGAGGTAGAACGCCCCTGGGTTCAATCCCTGGTACCGCAAAAAAAAAAAAAAAATAGGATCTTGCTGAGTTGCTGATAGCCTCACTAAGTAGCTGAGGCTGGCTTTGAACCTGTGATCCTCCTGTCTCAGCCTCCCAAGTACTGGGATTGCAGGCATATGCCACCATACCCAGCAAGACCCTGTTTCAAAATAAAATAATAAAGAAAGAAATTTATAAATTGAGGGAGAAGATTAACATCCCTTTTCTAGGAATATAATGTCTCTCCTGTTATTCAGG
Source organism: Glis glis (assembly GCA_004027185.1). Taxonomy (NCBI): domain Eukaryota; kingdom Metazoa; phylum Chordata; class Mammalia; order Rodentia; family Gliridae; genus Glis; species Glis glis. The sequence goes on from PVJS01020392.1 coordinate 26,349, forward strand.
CCCTCCTTTGTGTCTGTCAGCAAAGCCTTATAATTTTCATATCATTGTTGTATAGATGCTGTTAGCTCTCTTCCTAGGAAGTTCTCATCCTCCAAGTCCAGCTCAGAGGTTACTTCATCTTTCTGGTGAAGTCTTTCTTGACTTTCCCTTGAGGTTTTCCTTTTTTCTTTTTTTAACTGGGGCTATGTAATGCAGGCTGTGTCCTGACAGATGCCTCTGACAGACAGTGATCTCCTTGGGGGTTTATCTCTGTGCCCTTCATGACTCGAACACATCAACACTGGCTAAATCAGTGTACAGCGCCCCTCCGGGCCATATCTGCTTGAGAGACAGAGCTGCTGCCCTTGGGGTGCAGCAGCTCTGTCCCCTTTGACCTCTAGGGTTGTTTCCTTACCTGCCCCTCCCGCTAGCTGCAGGCTTGGTGGGAAGGAACAGCCTCAGTGTCGAAACAGAGGGGTGTGTAGGGATGTGTGCCCGAGATTTGTGTCTCTTTCAGGACAGTGAAGCCCTGAAACTTGTCCTGCTAAGAACAAAAGATCAAGGACTGGGGGTATAGCCCTATGGCAGAACACTCACCTAACACACACGACACCCTGGGTTTGATCCCAAGCACAGGAAGGAAGGAAGGAAGGAAGGAAGGAAGGAAGGAAGGAAGGAAGGGAGGGAGGGAAGGAAAGAGTTAAAGGAGCCCGGTGTGGTGGTGCACGCCTGTAATCCCAGTCCTTGGGAGGCTGGGAGGCTGAGACAGGAGGATCACAGGTTCGCAGCCAGCATCAGCAAGTAGCGGGACTCTGTTTCCAAACAAAAAATAAAAAAGGGGCTGAGGGTATAGCTCAGAGGTAGACTGCCCCTGGGTTCAATCCCCAGTACTGAGATAGAATAAAAAAATAAAATTTTTAGGTAGAAAGGAGACAAATTGGGAAGGAAAGGAAAATTTAAAAAAACTTCATAATCTTTAGTTTCATTTTTAACAGAGCTTGTTTGCTCTTGGGCAAAAGCCAGGCTCATACTTTAAATCATAATGGGCCAGCTCCATATCTAAAATTCCTGAGGCGATTAGACCCCAAAGAAGAGTCTTGTCTTTTGTCAGAGGGCTCTCTGTGGCGGCTCTCACATCCTCTAGATGGCTCGCATTTCCCTTGAACGTGTATCTCTACTTTTCTTGAATTAAACCTTTGTCTTTTCTCTGTCTCATGTTGAAATTCTTTTCACCACGGAAGCCAAGAACCCACAGGAATGATCATGTCCTTCCCTGACAGTACCATAAAAATAAAAATATAAAATGAAAAAAAAATAGGGCTGGGGGTGTAGCTCAGAGGTAGAATGCCCCTGGGCCCAATCCCGAGTACAAGGAGGAGGAGGAGGAGACACAGGCTGGGCAGGGAGTGGAGATGGACAGCTTCATTAGGGAGCAGCAGCCTCCTCCTCCCTGATCCCAGGAGGGGGCAGGAGCTGAGCATGGTCTGGGGCTTCAGGGTGGGCCCTGGTGGCAGAGGCCCCCTCTCATCACGGCTTTGGATCTTCCTTCCTGGGCCTGACTGAGCTGCCTCTGCCGGTATTGGAAAATGGCTCTGATATTAATTTCTAGGAAAATGTAAAAGGCAGGGAGAGGCGGTAGCTCTGTCCGTTAAATTCCAAGAGCTCCCCCTCCCTTCTTCTTCTGCCCCTTTGTTCTAAATGATTAACCCATAATAAGAATGTAAAGACAATTAAAGCCTCTAGCCTTAGAAGCACGCAGAGACTTGGGAGCCTTAAGAGCACTGGAGAAGCAGTTAAGGCCTTAGCCCTAAGATGACAGTGACTCTTCTAGCACATTTTAAAACCGTAAATATAGCAAGGGCCTTATTCCTTGCTCTTAGAGATTACACACAGCTGCCCTGGCTGCAGCCAGTGCTCTGTTTACTTCCTCTTCTTTGTGACCCGGCCTCAGTATGAGAAAGACAAACTCCATGTGTTACATCAAAGTGCCCATAGTTGATAGACAACCAATACAGCCCAATACAATAGGGGTAAAAACAAGGTAGGTTATTGACCTCTGCACTTAGTAAGTGCACTTAGTAGACTAGAAGGCACCACCTGCCTAAGGAATAAATTATGCCTAAGAAATAAGTTACTAGCTCGTTGCCTTGGTAACACTGATAAAACCATACTGTGAAGACAGGGGAAATGGAAAGACAAAGTATAAAAGCAGAAGTAACTCCATTTTCTTCTCTGCTGAAAATAGTTAAAAAGAAGAACTCCACCCAAGGAAGAGAAAAATTTGTAAAGCAACAGTTGATTCTGCTAAAATGAGAGGTTTTAAACTTTACTGAACTTTTTACCCAGAGATAATATTAACTGCGTAATGTTTGGCTTCTGTTACTATAGCTTCTGCCGATAAGTAAACCCCCTCCCACTTAGAGTTTAGTTGGAAATAGTTGATTGGTTATAGAGTCATGATGTATGTAACCCTTTATGTAACCATGACACAAGCTGTATATGCTATTTTTAAATCAGTATTTAAGTCACAAATGCTGTGTGCCTTTAAAAACCCTGCTCACCTTGACTCCAGGGCCCAGTTGTTGGAGTCTGCTTTGAGACCCACTCTGGACCGCTGGCCACCAGCTTAAATAAACGGCTTCAATTTGATCTTTCCTCCTGGCCTCCCTTGATCTCTGTGATTTCTCGCTAACCTGGGGTATTACAACACCAACATGAAAACTATATTTCAGGGGCCGGGGTTGGAGGGAGGGGCAGAGTTACACTTTCGGGCTCTCCAGCGTGTCTTCCAGGCACATTGCTTTTTTTGTCTTCTCTTTTTCTATTTCCTACTGACTTTGTAATAAAATTTCATTAAGCTGCAACCGAGCTGCCTGTTACTTTTAATTCCCCTTTTCAGAAAATCTGATCTGAACTGAGGGAAAGAGCCCACAGCGCCGCTTCCACCGTAACAGCCTCCACCTCCCATGTAGGTGGGATTACAGGGGCTGGCCACTAAGCCCTGCTTCTTTATGGTTTAATAGCTCATTTCTTTGTAGTTTGGAACAATATTCTAAACTTTTTTTTTCTTTCCTTCCCTGGTGCTGGGGATCAAATTCAGGGCCTCACCCATGCTAGGCAAGCACTCTACCACTGAGCTCCACCCCCAGCCCTAGAATTTGATTGTTTGTTTGTTTGTTTTGTTACTGGGGATTGAACCCAAGGGCGTTCTACCTCTGAGCTACACCTCCAGCCCTATTTTATTTTATTTTTTTTTATACTGGGGATGGAACCCAGAGGCATTCTACCTCCAAGCTACACCCTCAGCCCAATTTTATTTTTTATCTGGAAACAGGGTCTCACTAGGTTGCTGAGAGCCTCGCTAAGTTGCTGAGGCTGGCTTTGAAAATGCGATCCTCCTGTCTCAGCCTCCCAAGTACTGGGATTACAAGTATACACCACAATACCCGGCTTGTTTTTATTTTGAAACAGGGACTCACTACGTTGCTGAAAGCCTCACTAAATTCCTGAGGCTGTCCTCAAACCTGTAATGCCCCTGTCTCAGTCTCCCAAGTACTAGAATTACAAGTGTTTGCCACCATGCCTGGCTGTGATTGTTTTAAAAATTATCAAATGGCTGGGCTGGTGGTGCAGGCTTGTAATCCCAGTACTTGGGAGGCTGAGACAGGAGGATTGCAGGTTCAAGGCCAGCCTCAGCGACTTAGTGAGGCCCTCTGCAACTTAGTGAGACCCTATTTCAAAATAAAGAATAAAAAATAGGGCGGAGGGTGTAGCTCGGAGATAGAATGCCCCTGGATTCAATCCCCAGTACTGAAAAAAAAGTTATCAAATACCTTGGCATGTCACACCTGATGGGGATTGGGCTCACATTGATTACTAATAGGTATCAATTGCTAATAATGAGAACAAGCTCTCATACTCAGGCAGAACAATAAAATCCTTTTCTCTGTCTCTAAGTTGTCAGCCGAGAGCTGCAGCCAAGGTTGACCTTGGTCAGCTAAAAGTTGACTGTTAGCCCAGCTAAACACTGAATGGTACAAGCACAGACACATGCAATTAGAAAAGAATTATAGACTTTCACAACAGCTAAGACTAACAAGCTTCATGAAGCCCCCTGACCTCGTTAACCAGGCAATACCTGTTAATCAGAGATATCTGACCTATCTGTCTCTGCGAGGATGAACAAATGGGGCTAGCAGAAAAGGTTTAATTGGCTGATCTGCCCCTGCTTTTGGTGGAAAAAAGAAGACTGTTGGTTAAGTGAGATAAGAAACAAGAGATAATAATTCTTATAAAAATTGTGTATGTTCAAAGGCATCAGTGCCTTACTTTCAAGGCACTCCACTGCGTCTCCTCTGGCGTAGTGCTTTGCCTACTCTGTTCCCTGTTTCTCTCTGTAATAAAAAACTTTGTTCAAGCTTGCAACAGTAGTTCTGGCTAACTTTTTCTAAACTAGCTAAGAACAAGAACCCGCGGCATCGCTCCAAACGGTAACAACACCGAGCCCATCCTGGGCTGCCCTTCTCTCCAGTCAACCCTGTTACGTGCAGCCTTTCTCAACCCTCTTGCCCCTACACCCTACTCCCTCTTCTTGAAACCCTTTCACTTCCTTGTTGGGTTGGCAAATATCTGCTCCTCCTTTAAGTCCGGGTTCAAGTTTCATTTCTTCAGGGAAACTCTGTAAATTTTCTTCTCAAACAAAATGAAGCACATTTCCTGGGTTCTGCATACTTATTGATAATCCACAACTTCCCCACACTTTACAATAATTCGCATCTATCTCCCCACTAGCTATAGGGCAGGGACTGCCATCTATTTATTCCCAGATCCCCAGAGCTCAGCTCAATTATGCTGTCAGCTCAGATTGGTAGTCTCAGGACTTTTGTTTTTTAGGGGCGAGACAGGTCTTAGTAGGCTTAACATGTAGGTAGCTCATTTAGTCTTCCTAACAGTGTTATTTTGGATATTCTTTTTTTTTTTTTGTACTGAGGATTAAATCCAGGAGTGTTCTATCTTTGAGCTATGTCCCCAGTCCTTTTTATTTTTTGTTTTGAAACAGGGTCTTGCTAGGTTGCTGAGTCTCACTAAGTGACTGAGGCTGGCTTCAAACATTCAATCCTCCTGTCTCAGCCTCCCAAGTACTGGGATTGAGGTAGGGTAGAAGAAATATTAGGCAGAAAGGAGACATGGGAAGAAAAATATAGATTTAAAATTTTGAAAGTTCATAATCTAACTCCATCCCATAGGGCGTGTTCAGTCTTAGGCAGAAGCCTTAATGATCCCACACCCTTAATCACAATGACTCCTCTCCACACTTGAGATTCCTGAGAAACACAGGGTCAATGAGGAGGACAACGTCAGACACCAGCCAGCCACCACTCATCAGTTGCCAGGGAAACCTGAAGATTAAGAGGAAGTCCTGCCTTCCACTGTGCGACCCTATCTGCCCCCTCCTATAACAGAACTGAGAAGGCCGAAAAACTCTCTCTTGCTTGCTTGGATGGATGGATGCGCGCAGAAAGACTGGCTCTCCCCTTTTAGAGATGCCGCCCCCCCCCCGTCACCCTGAACTTGTATCCTCACCTTTCTTGAATTAAACCTTTGCCTTTTCTGATGGCACGTGTTGAAATTCTTTTTCATCATGGAGGCCAAGGACCCACAGAATCAGCATGTCTCCCCGTGACAGGATTACAGGTGTGCACCACCACGCCCGGCATTTTACATCCTCTTAATGAGCTGAGGTAGTTCATAAAGGAATGCATTATTTTCACTCCATCCATTTCATGGAAACAGGCTAAAAGGTGGTCCTGGGTCCTGGTAGTGGTTGCTGATAGACTGAGGTTGGAGCTGAGCTATAGCTTTTCAGTTTTAGACATATAATGAAAGTATGAACATTTTTATAAACCAGAAAGCAGTTACAAATATTACTGTTAGTTCATTGCTACTAGCCTCTCTGGGACTCAGTTACTTTTTTTTTCCTTTTTTTGTACTGGGAATTGAACCCAGGAGCGTTCTACCTCTGAGCTATACCCAGCCCAATATGTTATATATTATATATACATATATATCGTTTATTTTGAAACAGGGTCTTGCTAAGTTGCTGGGGGTCCTGCTAAGTTGTGGAGGCTGGCCTCAAATCTGTGATCCTCCTGTCTCAGCCTACCAATACTGGAATTACAGGTGTGTACCACTATGCCCAGCTGGCTTGATGTACTTTTTACATCATGTGGAAAATGTGTACCATCCTCAGCACAGTGTTGAGAGCCATTTTAGAACTGCACGCTGAGATTAACATCTTGAACCTGATAAGGTAGAATAGAAAAAATAAAATATTAGGCAGAAAGGAGACAGATTGGGAGAAAAAGGAAAAATACAGTTTTATGGAGGAAATCTAAAATACCC
>PVJS01020393.1:0-32635 GCA_004027185.1 Glis glis
GGCCTCACTAGGTAGAGAGAGAGAGAGAGAGAGAGAGACAGGGGGAGAGAGAGAGAGAGAGAGAGCTGAGACTGGCTGCGAACCCAGATCCTCCGGTCCCCGCCTCCCAAAGTACTGGGATTACAAGCGTGCGTCACCACGCCTGGCCAGAATTTCTTAAGTAAAAGATGCAAATAAAATAATGAGAACATATGAGTATATAATTCCATTTGCACACTGTACAAATCCCACCCACAAAAGATAGAGTTACCTTTGGAAAGGTAAGTGACTCATAACTTTAAAGAGGATTTTGGAGAGTTGGTAACATGTCATTTCATTGGAAGGAATTGGTCCATTATATTTTCTTAGTGGAAAATTCATCAAGCTCTATACTTAACACATCCAGAGCACAGTAGATTGAAAACATACAATGAGAAAGTGGAAAATAAGCAATTGAAGGCAATGTGGATGGAAAACTTCTAAATGTCTGAGTGGAAAAGTTAGCACAGAAATGAAATTTTATCAGCTAGAGAGGATGTGAGATGAGAGAAGTAAGTTGTCTCTGTTGTGTGAATTTATTTTATAAGGGATATATTGATCATATATATATCAATATATTTATAAGGAATATAATGATCATATATACACATAACGATCATATATATATATACATAATGATCATATATATGTATATATATATATATATATACACATATATATATATATGATCATTCCACAAATTGAAAAGCTAATGATGCAAAAGAAAAATGGAACAGGGCAATCAAATATTTAAAAAATTATCATTTGTAGAGATCAGATACTGGAAAAAGTACATTTCTCTTGATAGAAGGGGAAAGGGAGGAATGTGCATAATATAAAGTAATATAAAATGCTGCATACTCATAGGGAGACTTTGAAACGACTTTGGTGTAATTAGCTCTGTCTTGAAACTCATTTAAATAAAATTATTCTCTGAGATTTATAACTGTTTGTTTTAACATGATGTAACACATAGAGGTGGTCTACAGGAGCCTCCAGGAAGGTTACAAAACTGACCCGTACGTGAAAGAATTATTTGCCTACTATTTATAATACGTGACATCCTTCCATGTGCTACATTTCTTTTTCCTTTTCTTTTTTTATAGTACTGGGAATGGAACCCAGATGCTTTCTACCTCTAAACTACACCCCTAGCCCTTTTTATTTTTTATTTTGAAACAGGGTCTCTCTAGGTTGCTGAGAGTCTCACTAAGTTGCTGAGGCTGGCCTTGAACCTAAGATCCTCTTGTCTCAGCCGCCCAAGTACTGAGATTACAGAAGTGTGCCACCACACCCAGAAGTACATTTCCATTCCTTTCTTTTTCTTTCTCCTCTCTCTCTCTCTCTACCTCTCCCTCTCCCTCTCTGTCTCTCTCTCTTTTTGTGTGGGGTACTGGGTATTGAACCCAGGGGTGCTCTACCACTGAGCTATACCTCCAGACCTTTTTATTTATTTTTATTTTGAAACAGGGTCTCACTAAATTGCTGACATCTGGCTGAGTTGCAGAAGCTAGCCTCAAACCTGCAATTCCCTTGTTTCAGCCTCCCAAGTACTGGCTTATTTTTTCTTTTTATTCAGAGAATTATCTATAGAACAGTTGTATTTTCTTCAAATATGCCCTGCCTTCCATTTATTTCCAGGGTTCTTAGCTTCCTTCTCTTAAATTTTAACTTGAAACAATTTTCAGTTTCTCCAACACACTCGTCCACTTGCTAGTTTTGTAGTTTGATGGGTGGGTTACCTTACCTCTCTCTCTTCCATGAGATGCTCTGATCAATTCCCTTCTGACTGTTCTCATAGTCCCTTATTATTCCAAATCATTATCTCATCCATATTCATCACTTTTTCTGACAAATTTCATTCTTGAAACTACAGTTTACTTTTAAAAGTCCAGGTTGTCAGCCATGTGGACTTTTGGGCTAGAAGGCATGTGTAAATTTTTTTTTTCCCAGTGGAGAGCGTGAACGCGGTCCCCCACTATCACAAATTATGCAGTCAAGTTTCCCACATTTAGGGAAATCGCAGGGGTCAGCACATCCGGAGGGCAATGGACAAGCCTCGCCCTGGGAAAACCACCTTCATGATCATGGTATCTCCTCTGCCAGGTAAGTATCATGTGTAAGTTTTGCCAAGTTTGGTTTTAAGAAAATTTTTGTCAAAATTTTCTAACACAAGTTATCTATTTCTTTCTTGTCAAAATTTTCTAACCCAAGTTGTCTATTACTTTCTTGGTAAAATATTCTTTTCCAGACCTGCTGATACCATACATACCCTGAAAAAGAAAGTTTGACATTTATTTGTGAATATTCACTTGAACGAGGTGCTTCTTGGGGTAGCTGTAGAATGATTGGGAAAACATCCTTCCATATTTATGCCTCTTTCTTTTCTATCCTCTGCTAAAGATGTCCTATCAAGCGCTCCAGACTCACTGTCTATTTATTTTATAACATCATAACTTTCTCACCCCTACAAAACAGCTCATGAGGATTCTTTAGCATCAGCTGTTGAGACTTGACCTGCTGAACTTTTTGAAGTCCCCAAAGTGCAGCATTATGAAGGGAAATTAAGTGTTTTCTCTACAGAAAAGCAGAGCCTGAGCCTGGGCTCAGAAAAACCTACAAAGAATTTGAAAGGCAGACAAAAATGCAAATATTTGAGGAAAGATGGTAAAACTAGGAATCGGTAAATATCATAGGACATCCCTGTTTTCACAGATGAGCGAGACTCTAGAAGTGGTAAAGGGCTGGATCCATCATTGGCAGAAGAAAAGAACAGGAAATGTTTCTTGCTGACCATGCATAAAGCACCCTGCTAGCCCCGTCCCCTTCTCTTTCATCCACCCTCTTTCCCTGGGCCACTTCCCCTGCAATCTGTGGGTGGTGTGTAGTATTTCTTTTCCTCCTTATGTGCCCATTTCCTCCCTTTTTCCTGCAAATCAATGAGTAATAGTCACAAATGAATTTTCTGTAAAAGGCATGAGACTGGGGTTGGGGGTGCAGAATGAAAACAAACTCAAAACTCTGCCGGAGGTTGCTCCTGATTTGGACAAAAAAAAAAAAAAAGAAGTTCTAAAAGTGGTCTTGAAGAAGTGTTAGGTTTAAAAATATGATTTTTTGTAGCATAAGCACAGACAGGAAAGTCCTACATTTCAAGGAGTCCCTATAAATTAAACAATCAATAATTATTGTGCACCCTGATGAGCTGGGCTTTGTGTTATTTTGAGTGACAGTGGGTATGGAATCGTTGATTCCTCCACTTGAAATGGAGCAATGCACAATGATGTGGCTGACTTGTTTAAATGCGAGGACTCCTGGAAAGCTGGTTTTCTAGAACATCTATGCTGCTCCAGCTATTTCCCCATCACACTTAAGTATCACCAGCTTCCCAGTACTTCAACACTCGGGGCTGTGCAGCACGAAGAAATAGCTGAGCTCCCTTCTGGTTTTATTTTACCTCCTGTTGGCATATATTTAAAGAAAAAAAGCAAATTTGATGCATGGGAGAAAAAGAAGTGTGTATTATTTTACCTTTTATTTAAAATCTTAATCATGTCATGGTAAAAATATTTTCTGAGTCCATTCCCTATATATCTTTATATTACTTTTTAGTGCATATTTAAAATGTTTAAGTGCTTCTAAGCAATTTCTATGGGCACATAAACAAATAATGGTCAACAGATCTAAATAAACATTTCTCAAAAACAGACATGAATAACTGAGAGGTACAATGAAAAATTATTCAACATCACTAATCTTCATAGAAATGTAAATGAAAACCATGGTGATATATAAAAATGACCATTGTCAAAAAGACAGAAGATAATAAATACTGACAAGGATGTAGAGGAAAAAGAACTCTACCACACTGCTGGTGGGAACGTAAATTAGTACAAACATTAGGGAAAAGTATGTAAGTCCCTAAAAATTTAAAATAGAACTGTCCTATGACCCAGCAATCCCATTACTTGGTATGCACCCAAAGAAAATAAAATTATTCTGTCAAACAGTGTATGTTTATTATAGCAGTACTCAAACAGTCAAGACATGGAAAAATCTAAGTGTCTGTCTACCAATGTATAAAGAAAATATGGCCCATGTATACAATGAAATATCACTTAGCCATAAAAATAATGAAATCTTGACACTCATGAAAAGTGGACAATCTCATTGAGAATCTCTGTATCTTTCAACCCACTTTTATCTTATTTTCAAGCACCCTCAACAATTGAGCTATGAGGCATTTTGTTGTTCTTTATGGAATTTTCTACTCAGAGTTTGTTGAGATTCTTGGATTTGTAGATTCATCATATTTGTAGTTCATCAAATGTGAAATGTTTTCAAACATTATTATTTTCAAATAGTCTCTCTGACAGTTTTTTTCTCTTATTTTTCTTGGAGTCTGATAATGTGTATATTCTCCTGCTTGGTGGTGTGCTCTAAATTCCTAAGCTTTTGTTCAGTTTTCTTTATTCTTTTTTCTTTGGGTTATATGGTTAGTATGCTAGTTTCATATTAACTTGCCAAAAAGTCTTCTTCAGACATGATAACTGAAATGTCCTAACTTCATGTTTGCTCGTTCTTGTTTTATTTCCTGTTTATATCTGCTATTGAACCCTTATTGTGAATTCTTCGATTCAGTTACTGTATTTTTTCACTTTCGGAGTTCCTATTTGGTTATTTTTATAACTGCTATCTCCCTGTATGTATTCTCATTTTGTTTGTGTATCATTTTCCTGATTTCATTTTATTCTGTTTATATGGCTTTAAAATGTTGGTCCAATAACTATAATATCTGTGTTTTTCCAGGAACTGTTTCTGCTAACTTATTTTCTTCCTTGCAATGAACCATGTTTCCTATTTCTTTAATTTCTTGTGATTTTCTTTTTGTTATCACTGAAAATTGGGCTTTTGAAAAAATAGGCCCTTCTCCCAGTTTTTGTAGACAGGGTCCACGGGGCTGTTTTCCTCTTATTCACTGAGACTCCACCCTGTGCAGAAGCTCCTGGTCTTCCCAGTTCTTTTCTTTTTCTTTTTTTTAACATGCTTTTATTGGTGCATTGGAGTCTCACATCACAATGAATATCTATTTGATGTTAATATACACGCACACAGCTCTTAGTGTCCCCCCGCCCCCCCACCTATATGAAGTACCGAGAATGATGTTGGTATATTCTTACATGTACACATTGTTTATGATAGTAATTCCATTGATTCACTTCTTTCTTGCCCTTCCCCTTCCCTTGTACCACTTCCCATGCCCCACTGAGGGTTCTCCATTATCAACCGGAGTCCCAAGCATGCACACTGGTGGATCTCATGTGCGGCTTTTTTACTCTGCCATATTCAAGGCTGCTGTTAAATATTGTAATATGAGAGCATCTTACCCCAGCAGTTCCTCAGCCTGCTCTGTGCAGCTCCAACCACACATTCTCGCTCCAGGCAATGGCTCATCTTTGACCCTCCTGTAGCTTTCATGAACAGAGACTCTGCTTCTCCCTGAGACTTGGCAGAAATGGAGCCCTTCAGGCAGCCCCCAGACAGGCTGAAATGTAAGTGTAGTCCGATACTCTGCCACGGGTTGGCATGATGGAATGGAGTTCTGCCTCCTGCAAGCCAAGACTGCGCTATGCCTGGAAAGGGTGGGGCAAAATTGAGTTTAAAAGCCACAAAATTTATTATCATTTTAATGTGGTTTTTTTTCTTCTTGATTTGCTGTTTTGTTGCTACAGACCTCTGACTGTTTTCAATAGCTCCTATAAGGTTACTTTAGCCAGTTTATCACTGTTTTTCATGTTTCCATAGGGGAACAGGGACTTGGATCTTTCTAGTGTGCTGTTTTGCTAAAATCACTCTTGGGTTCATTTCTTTTGAATTCTGTATAACACTCCATTTTATAAATGGACTACAGTTTTTTATACATTCACCTATTGAACATCTTGATTGCCTTCAAGTTTTGATAATTATGAATAATATTGAAATAAATATTTGTGCACAGACTGTTGTGTGGACATTAGTTTTCAACTCATTTGGGTAACTACCCAGGAGCATGATTGCTGGGTTCTATTGGAAATAGTATGTTAGTTTCAAACAAACTTTCCAGTCTTACAGAATATACAATTTTGCAATTTTATCAGCAATGGAAACTGAATTCCTTTAGATCCACATCTTCACCATGATCTATTGTCAATGTGTTATATCTTGTCATCCTAGCAGGATGTAGAATTATTGTCATTTTAATTTGCAGATCTCTAATTGTGGAATGGAACAACTCTTGACATTCTTAGTTGGCATCTGTGTAGCTGTGGTGATATGTGTGTTGAGTTCTTAGGCATACTTTTAAATTAAGTTGTATATTCTTGCATTGTTGAGGTTCACAACTATTTTGTCTATTTTGGATCCTGGTCCTTCTTATTATATATGTTTTGAACAGGGATGCCCACCTGTCCAGGCACCATCTGTTGGAAAGGCTGCCTTTACTCTTTTACTCTGTTGCATTGTCTTGCTGCTTTGCAAAGATCAGTTGACTATTTATGTCAGAGAAAGAAAGAGAAAGAGAGAGAATTCACACGATTATGGAGCTGATAAGCATAAGATTGGCAGGGTGGATTACAGGATGGAGACACAGGGCATTTCCCTGGTGGAGTGACCATCATAAATGGTCTGTACCACTTGTAGTCCTACCTAATCTGGGTTATTGTAGTTTTCCATTGACTTTAAACATGGGACTTGGAAGTAATGAAAGATGTTCTAAGCATCTGCTATATCTGGACACACCTTTTCTCACCTCTGTTGTGGAATAACTCCAACTCTTCTGCAGTGGTCGGGTTCAACACCCCTGCTGGCATAGGGATCTCTCTCTTTGCCTTTCGATTCAGAGGCATGGGGACCCCAAAGTCACTGAGTGGCACTCTTAATTTCCAGTTCACTGGAGTCATGGCTGTGTCTCCTGATGAAAACATCCCTCCTTTTAGAAATAGGACTGTAGATCAGCAAAGCAAAATTTCACGGGGAAAATAAAGCAAAAACCATGCCTGTGGATGAGCTGTGGTGACAGGAAGTGGTGCCTCTATCCCTCCCACTTCTTGATACCTGGAACCATCAGTCTTGGGTAAGGAAGAAACAGGACCATATTGGCAGTGATTCAGAGCGTGTACAGATTCCTGGAGTACCCTGGGCCAGCTCTGTAAGCATTCCCACCTGGCTGCCACTGTGCCTGAGTCTTTGTAAGGCTATTGCCCATTTTGTTAAGCCAGATACACCAGGGCGTGTCATTGTACTCTTACTTTGAATGAGTCCCTCCCCTGGAAGCCACATGTGGTGAAATACCATGATCAAGGATAAGGCATTTATCCATGAGTCCATGAGTGGCGGTTTTGGAATCAACCTGTAGCTTTCCTCATAGGTCTCTGCTTCTGCTCATAACGTACTCTATTTAGGAACCCCACATAGACATTTTAACAATACATTCGAAAACATTTTGTTTCTTGGGCTAACAGTGCATAAGTTCATCTCAACCAAAAAGTAATATTTTATTGAAATTTTTATTATTAAATAAAACATTTCAAAATATGTTAAAATATCAAATTTTTACTTTGCGTTGACAAGAGCAGGTGCCAGAAAAGGAGAAAGAGATTGTTTAACCATGGCGAAGGAATTCCAAACGCCACATGACTGAGTTTTCTTGTTTTTGAACACTATATTCTATATCGTCTTGCTTCAAATGTTAGTCAGTTCTCCAGTAGCAATGTCTTTGGCCAGCTGGCTAGATTTCATGGCAATTTGCTTAACATTTGAAAACAGGTAGTATGTTGTTTTTAACACTTAGGGCTTGGGATATATTCAGAATCCCTTTTTACGAGAGAGACGTATGCATCTATTCACTTAAACAGATGCAAGTGTATGAACAGCTGCTGATTTCAAAGTTATTTCCTTCGCTTATTTATAAACATTCTGAACACATTCCCAATGCTACCCAGGACATTGCTATAAAACTAAAAATAAAAAGGGAGAGATCTTCCAGATGCTGCTGACTGTCTAAGCAGATCCGCCGTAGAAAGTAGGCACATCATTCCAAGGCTGTGAATGTGATTTTCACTGAATCTTGTAAAACATACTATCCAACTGAAGATTAATTGAAATTAAACATTAAAAAAATCTGCCATGAGGATTATCACCAATCAAAATGTGAGTTGTGATTTATGTAAGAAACAGAAAGCCAAGTTAGTATATTAATGATAAAAATAACTCAGATTTCCCCAGGGTTCTGTTTCTGTACAGCATCACTATTTCAACTGCAAGTGTTCATGAAACTTTTATTTTCAAAACGAAACCATTATGCTATGTGTTAATGCGGAGAAAATGCCTGATGGATCAGCCACAGGGACACATCTGATACAATCTAAACTATGTTCTACCGAAATGATAAGATGATAGATAAAATATGTTTTATATGTAAATAAATAATGAAATATCTCAGCAAAGATATAAATAATAAGTATTTATTTTGTTTTCATAAGTCTATTCACATATAGCATATGGCAATGATAACTTTGCTGTTCTTTTGTACACTATAGATTGATGTGTGACTGAGTATTTCCATTCCAAATCAAATGTGAACTTCCGCATAAGAAGCTTATACAAAGAAAGTTAACTTATAAATATCTAAAAATAAATTCATAATATATACACAGAGATTTTTAAATCCCATAAAATGTATATAGTGACTATTGGAAGGAAGTTCAGTTATGATTTTTCTTGAATTAGAAGAAAAAGAGAAGTAATTCGTTCCTCTTTATCTGAAGAAAAGTGGGCTTATCAGGCAAATCCTGTCCTTTTGTCAAATTATAAAAATAATATAAGACATAAATCATTTTAATGTTCATGTAAAAGACCAGATGTGTTATTTATATGAGTATTTCTACTACTGTCCCTAAACAAGAGCTGAAAGTATCATGTAAAATCAACCCATTATTAAGATAAAATGAAGTATTATAATGTATCATGTTGCAAGTATTCATTACATCTGGGAATCATTCCCTTCCTGAGATATAATTAATCATAACATTACTACATTAATTAAAAAAAGACTGGCCGGGCGTGGTGGCGCACGCTTGTAATCCCAGTACTTTGGGAGGCGGAGACCGGACGATCCAGGTTCGCGGCCAGCCTCAGCTCTTGCTCTCTCTATCTATCTCTCTCTCTCTCTCTCTCTCTCCCACTCTCTCTCTCTCTCTCTCTCTCTCTCTCTACTTAGTGAGGCCCTCTGCAACTTCGTGAGACCCGGTTTCAAAATAAAGTATAAAGAAATAGGGCCCGGGGTGTAGCGCAGAGGTAGAACGCCCTTGGGTTCAATCCCCGGTACCGCAAAAAAAAAAAAAAAAAAAAAGATTGGACTTTAGGGAGCCTGACAATATCCAGGTAGCTCACAAGGAAACAGTTATTCTTTTCATTTAATAACAATATTATGAAATTACTGTATAATTTTTATTTCTTAAAATTTGTGAAAATTCCATTGAGACCTATATAACTCACCCTCAAAAAAGACCTTATATTTAATAAGTTAGTAAATTTTGTATTTTATGGACTTCATTCACCCCTCTTATTTCTCTAAAATCTTTTATAAGTTTTACAACATAGTTTTGAAAGGTCCCCAAGTTTTACACACAGTGAGAGCTAACATATATTATGTGATAATCCTGCCAGAAAATGTGCTAAAAGCTTTATATACTTATATCATTTAATTCACAAATGAGTCCTATTAATCTTGATTTTTAAAAAGAAAAGTAAAAAGTATAAAGATTTAGTGACTATCCCCGGTTACATAGCTCAATTACATCAGAGAGATGGAACATAAACTCATATCTATTTGTTTCAAAAGCCAATGTTCTTGGCCACTACTATACCTTGCAATACAATATTTAACAGTTTACCATATAGTGTGTACTAACTATATAAGAAATTATTCTGCCATTAATAAAGTTGGAAGAATTGAGGATGGCTTGAAAAGCAAATAAATTATGCACTTTCACAACAAAGACATTTTTAGAGTGCTTTTACTGAAAATTACCAATTAACCAAACACGTGAGTTCAGTGGCCTAATTTATGTCCTTCACCAGGATAATGTTATTGATGCATTTCTAAAACAAGTTTTATACTGGAGCAAGCAAATTTCTTGATGTGGACAAAATATTACAGACACATTTAAAAGCAAACTAGCCCTTGCTCCCTGGATTCCAGAGAAACACTAAGGGCAGAACATTCATTCTTGGAAGGGAGCCCCACATTATTTCCAATCATAGGGGAAGGACCACGTTACCTGTGTACTACCAGGATTTTCTCAATGCCCTAGGTAGAGTGAGTTCTTGTCCTGTCTGTTGGATGAATCTATGAATTCAGTCATCTGAATAGGTGCTTTACCATGATGCGATGATCAATCTGTTGTGGTAGAGCCTGCTAGATGTTCATTAAATTCCAATTCCTCTCCTCCTATTTCCCAACAAGAATACATATGCCAGAATTATTATGGTGTGGCTGGGGCCATGTTTCCATTAAGGGGAAAAAATACAGCAATTATAGAAGTTTTATATGTGTATCCTAAATCAGTATTATTTCATCTGGAAACAGAGATGAACTACTAAACAACTCTTAAGAAAATGAGTTGATACCAACTATGGTTACAGAATTTCTAAGAAATTAAAATAAAATGCCACATGAATTTATATAAACTAAATTAAAGTAATTGTCAAAAAACATATAGCTTTAAATACTTCACTGATATAAAATGAAAGAAAATAAATTAAGTGCACAGCTCAATAGTATTTAAAAATAATCCAGATAACAAAAATAAAAGCAGAAAATGAAAAAGGCAAAATAGAAAAATAAAACTTAACCTAATAATTTGTTTTCCTATAAGAAAGTAGTACAAGACACTATCCAAAAGAGGGGATTAAAGTATAAATTTAAAAGGGTTTAAAAAGATATTACAAAAAGAATAATCATTGGTAAAAATGTAATTATTATAAAAGTCAGTGCCATTTGAAACAGTGATAAGGATGAAAATTGAAATTAAAATCCAATTTATCAAAATCTTCCCCAGCCAAAATTAGAACATTTGATTATCAATCCTCTGGCTAAAATAGAGAACAACTAAATAAAAGAAATATTTCACAAAGAAGCATCGGGAACAAATGAGTTCCCAGGGAATTTTTCCAGCATTTCAAAGTTTCTGTAATCCAAAATGGTACTTAAATTTTTAGACAACAAAATAAAAAGATACATCTGACTTATTATTATGAATCAAATATAATGTTACTAACAAACTGATAAAAAATGCACAAATCTGGAACAGAAGTCCAAAATATCATAAGAATATCAACACACCAATCCTAAATGTAATCTCATTAAATGGATTCCAGCAACATATTAGGGAAAAATACTATCCTGTGTCCAGCAGAGGTTAACTACAGGAATATAAAAGTGGATCGTTAATCAATTAATATAATGTACAATTTATTGGAATTACAATGAAAACATTACATGGTCATTCCTGAGAGAGATGTAGAAAGGCTTTAAAAAACATTATTCCTGCTAAAAGCACTAAAAATAAGAACTGACTGGCAGGTACTTAACCTATTCCTCAGCCCCAAATTCAGCAAAACTGCCACTTAATTAAGGAAGAAACAATAGAGGTCATTCCCACTGAATTAGAGCAAGCCTACCAACTCTCTTCACTATTTTTTTTAACATCTTACTGAAAATTATAGCCCATGCAATTGGAACTAAGAAAAAACAGAAACAAGATAATTGGATAATATTTTAAAATTTGGATGGGAAGAAGTGTTAGGTAGCTAGACAGAGCCTGGGGAGGGGGAGGGATCCGGCCTCACTCTACTGTGAATGGCCAGGCCCATCAACTGCCTCCTTCATGCCTAGATAATACTTTCTCAAATCTAAAAGAACTAGGTTTGACCCGCCTAAGGGGCTTTCCAACTTTGGAGTGTACACAGAGCAAAAAGCCCCTGGTTTCCCTTAGGTACTGTGGGAAAGTTTCCAACATGGCGGAATCAGCAGAGACGCATTGGGCTATGGTGCAAACTAAATACACAACACACGAGGGAGAAGGTCTCCAGACAGAATGAGCCCACCACATGGGTGATATCGCCATTGTTCACTCCCAGGAAAACAGAGGTTCCGTGATGGTCTTTCTTGAGCATAACCCCTCTCTTATGGCCTCATTATTGAACTGTTGCTCCTAAATAAGCCTTTCATGCTGCTTCTATCTGTGTCTCAAAAAGAATGGATGAAATGGCTGCCCACTAACAGGAGTAGCACAGATAGTTATGAAGGCGAAATGAACTCTTTCATAAGCATACCAAAACTTGGGAATTTAGTGTTTATTCCTATGCTTATTTTATGAATTTTTCTAAACATTTCAGATGCGCTTCGTATAAATATCTACTTATGCAAATATTATACTGTGTATACAGTCCTATCATGAGCAAATGGTTATATTCTGTTAATGTAAACTACAAGTGATCACAATTATATAAAGGAATGATAGAATACTATAGCAGAGACCCTTGGATTTGAACAGCAGCAAATTTTAGAAGATTAAACCTAAAATGTTGCTGTTTGGTAGAGGATTCTAAATGGAGGTATAACATATCTTAAGGGCCTGACTTCATGCAACAGAGGAATCCCTTGTTCTGTGGAACCAATCTGTGGCTCCGAATTCTCACTTGCAGAAGGAAGACAGACCTGCTCATCTGAGGGTGGCAGGCATTTTAGGTCAACACCATCTAATACCACTTAAGAAGCAGCCCATCAAAAAGGAATTTTGAGGAGTGGTGAATGACTGGTATCCTGTATTTCATGGAGAGGGATATGGTCAAGAGAGACAGATGGAGTTTCATAGGATGAAGATTATGAAAATTACCCTAGCTTTATGAAGATCAACTCATGGGCATGGCGCAAAGCTAAAGATGTACGTTCCCACACCTGAGCAGGGCAATGGCCTGTGTGCCATGGTGACATTCAGAGGCACGACCATAGCATCCTCCATCACTGCCAATACGTGATCCATAGCTTAAGGCACTTATATGGTAGGGTACCTCAAAATGTGAAAATGCATTAGTAAAGCCATAAGAATTGACAGCTTAAAAAAACAGTAAAGTAAAATAGATTGCAAAGTGAAAGGTGCAATATTATAACATTTATGCATATATTTAAAACAACAAAATAATACAAAATATGATTGCGATGATAATGTAGTGGAAGAGTAAAATGCATGGAGAAGGGAATGACTTCATACTTGAAGAACTGATACCATGAACTTTGGACTTGATGGAGATGCATACCAAAATACAACCATTTGCAATGTTCCTTATACTGGGAGCACACATCCTACTGTTTGAATTACTTTGTAAGATATTTTTAAAAGAGCCATGCCAGGAATCCCAGTATTTGGGAGTCCAAGACAGGAGGATTGCAGACTTAAGGCTGCCTTTACAATGTAGAGAGACTGTCAGCAACTTAGTAAGACCCTGTTTCAAAATAAAAATTAAACAGGGATGGAGGTATAGCTCCAAGGAAGAATGTCCCTGGGTTCAATCTTCAGTCTTTAGATGGACAAAGAAGGTGACCTAACTGAGGGAGTTGGGAGTGGGGTGGAGGGAAACACACTATAGCACATGATCTACACACACAAACCTATAAGACTCAATCACTATCCGGAGCATGAAAGGGAGGGAAGGGGAAGGGAATAGGGTGGGATTGGAGGGAGGGCTAAATGTGCAATGTGTGCATGTATGATGTTCATACCCTGACATATATAAAAATGTATAATTACAATGCACCAATAAATGAACATAAAAAAAAGAAAATTTTAAAGAAAAAATTAACAATATAATAAGCAAAATATTGAAAGTTGTTTCTGGGCCAAAGGAAGGTTGTATTTTTGAAGATAATTATTAGAGAACATCATGTACATACAATTCACTGATTGGAAAAAATAAAGGAACATGGGAATATTTCAAAACACCACACTCATAATCCCTGAGTTGCATTCTCCCTGGGAAGACAAGAATTGAGTTTCACATAAAACAGTGAACCCATTATCATTCACACAGAACCATCAAAGAACAATGTGCTCAGGAAGGATGTATTATTTTTATTTATTTTTTTAGTTTACCTGGAGGAACTTCAGCTACTTCGTTAATTAGTGGGACTCAGGAAATAATGAAGTTGTGCAGCAGAGATTATAAAATAATATTTAACAGGGCATGAAAAGAATGGAATGGGAGGTGATGTTATGCTTACAAGAAAGATGAGGAAGAACAGGAAGAAATAAAGAAGGGTTTTCAGCTGGGTGTAGTGGCACATGCCTTTAAGCCCAGTACTTGGGAGGCCGAGACATGAAGATCACAGTTCAAGACCAGCCTCAGCAACTTCGCAAGAAAAATAAAAAGGGTTGGGAGGGTATAGCTCTAATGTATAATGCCCCTGGGTATAATTCCTAGTATCCTCCCCAAATAAATAAAATAAAAAGGTTATTTGTATACTCAGTTCTGACACTATCTACCTGATTTGGCCTACTTTATGAGTTTTTAAAATAAATAAAATTGGTCCATGTATGCTTATCACTTCTACAAGTGCTATATTGTGAGCACAAGAGCTTTAGAAAGTGCTGAATGCTGCAACTGTAAATTTCAAAGAAAATTAATATGGAATCAGGCTTTCCTTCTTAGAGTAAATTGTACTTTGTCATAATTTTAATATACTGCTGAATTTGATTTGTTAGAATTAAATTAAAATGTTGGCACTATTTTCAGCTATAAGATATATCTGGAGTTTCATTGTTCATCTGTCAGTTTTTTGGTATGAAGGTTACTTTGGAATTCCTTAATGAATTAGGAAGTTTTCCAACTTTTTCAATGATATGCAGAACATTTTGCTTATATCCTGAGAATTTTATGGCAACCTAAATGACTTTTCTCAGAATATTATACGCATTACCCTTTTTTAATTTAAAAATTTTAACATTAATTATTCCAATTTGCTTCATAGTTTAGAACAATTTCTACTTTTTGTGTATTAATTTTATTAATTTTTTTCTAAAAAAATCATACCTTTTATCAGTATACTGTTATCCTGATGAGCCACTGGATATTTGGTCAGTATTTATGCTTTAGTTTTGTGAAGTATGATTTATGATTTTTGTTACTGTTCATGAATTTTGTATCATATATAAGAAAAAGTTATGCCATATTTTCTTGTAGGACAAAAATGTTATGCCATCTTTTCTTGTAGAATTATCTTCTTATAGATTTAACTTTAGGTTTTTGAACCATTTCAAGTCGGCTTTGCATGTGGTGAGACAGGTGGAGGTGGAGTGTTCTTCCTTGGGAAATGCTGGCTGTTCCAACAGAACTTGGTAGAAAGACTAGCTTTACCATGTGAGGGTAAATTTGACAGTTTCATCAAAAATTAATTGCTCACATAGATGTGGATTTATCTCTGGGCTCTTTTACTACACTGACCTATGTGTCTTCCCTGTGCCAGGGGCACGTTGCCTTGATGACTCGAGCCATATAGTAAATTCATTAACAGGTATTTTAAGTCATAATGCTTTGCTCTTTTCAAAATTGTCTGAGCTGTCTTAACCCCTTGGTGTTTTTAAATAATTTTCCAATGCTTGTGAGTATTTTGAAACATTTTTATGGACACTGGGCACAGCAGTGCACACATATAATCCCAGTACTTGGGAGGCTGAGACAGGAGGATTGAAGTTTCAAGGCTGGTCTCATCAATTTAGCAAGACCATGTTTCAAAAGAAAAAAGAAAAAAAGGGCTGGGGGTATAACTCAGAGGTAGAATGCCCCTGAGTTCAATCCCTAGTGCTTATGCATGAACACACACACACACACACACACACACAATTGTTACAGAATTTGGATTCTGATTGCAGTAATTCTGAAAATGATTTTCAGGAAAATATACAACTTAAATTGTGAGTACTACTGTTTTTATGAAAGAAGAAAG
This sequence comes from Glis glis, assembly GCA_004027185.1. Lineage (NCBI taxonomy): Eukaryota > Metazoa > Chordata > Mammalia > Rodentia > Gliridae > Glis > Glis glis. The sequence continues at coordinate 16,058 of PVJS01020393.1, forward strand.
AACAAAGTGTTCTTGTTTTTGTTTTTCTAAATCATCTTCCACACTACTCACCACTCTTAGTCCTTACAGAATATTTCTAAAGCCAGATGTGTGCAGTTTCCCTCCACACTAAGCAGTTCTGTAGTGGACATTAGTGGGGTATCCTATAATCTAACTCAGTTCTGACACTATCTACCTGAAGAAATCATCAGATTCCCCCAAGGCCTGTCCCCACTTCAGATGACAGTTCTAAGACCCAGGTTGTGTTTGACCTGTGCTTCTGATCAACCAACTTTAGATTGGGGTTTCTGAGTCGCCCTCCTCTGGTCTGATTCATTTCCTAGAGTCTCCCTAGGGACTCGTGGAAATACTTATTATCTCACCCATTTACTGTGAAGGACATTACAAGTGATACAGATGCCCAGCCAGATGTGGGTGATGGACAGACATGGCGTGTAGAATGTGCGTAGCTCCCTGCCCAGCACCTTCGTGTGTCAGTAACCAGAAGCTCTCTGAGCTGTTTCCTTCTGGGGATTTATGGAGGCTTCATTACATAGTCATGATTGACTGAATCACTGGCCATTGGTGATCAATTCAAACTTCAGCCCCTCCCCAGTGCTAGGGGATTAGGGGTTAAGCTGAATATTCTACACCTCTAGTAACATTGTTGGTTCTAATGGAAACCAGCCCATCCTAAAGCTATTTAGGAGTTTACCAATTGTTGCCTGGTTAGAGCAAATGAGGCTTATATCATTCAGGAAATTACAAAGGTCTTAGGAGCTCTGGAACAGAAAGTGGGGTCAAGGAGCAAACATTAGAACAAAAGACTTCCCTATTTTTCCTATCTATAAGGGTTTTAGGAGCTCTACATCATGAACCAGATGCAGAAATGTATAGAGCGCCTACATACAAAATTAGATGCCTAATTTTGAGTATCACTTTGACTGGCTTCAAAATGCTTAGAGAACTGGTAAGTCAATATTTTGGGGTGTGTTTGTGAGATTGTTTCCAGAATTTTGTTATTTTAAAATTTTTCTCACCTCTTTTATGTGTGATCTATTTCTATGGATTAAGTTTTGTCCTAATGATGAAACCCACTTTAGAACTTCTTTGAAGATGCAGAAAAGTGTGATTGGATGCCAAATACTTTGAATACTCTATATTTTGTTATATTCATATTAAGAGGGTTGAAGTTTATTCTGACAGGCAGTTGATTTACTTTCTGATTAACTGGTCATTTTTGTATTAGCATTTACTATAATGCTAATTTTGCCCTACTAGTGAAATATAAGCTCTCTGGGCTCTTTTCTAAATATGGGTATTTAACCAAGGAGATTCCTTTCTAGTTGGTGGGGTCTGAATGTCTCCTGGCCTTGTGTGAACTTTGGAAATATTTCAGCTTAGTTTTCCAGTCCATCTTTCCCAGGCTTTAGAGTCTTTACTTTATCCATTGGTAGCTTTTATTTAGTCACATATTCAAGAGGACCCCTGTACAAACTTTTGGATATTATTCTCCATATTACTTCTTCTCCTCTTCTACTCTGACTGAAATTTGCAGCTATTTATGTCTCCCCAGAATCTAAGCTCTATATCTGGAAATCACTGTAATGTCTGTGCTCTGTGTAGATTCTTCCTCTAGAGAGAGAATTTGATAGTGGCTCTGGGCAGATGGCTTGCACAATAGAGTCTCTGGATGTGTTTCACTCCTTCCCAGGGTCACATTTCTTCATTGCACCAAGAGTTGTTTCAAGTATTATGTCTGGTTTCCCACTGTTCTAGTGACTAGGGGAGTTTGATATTATTACTCCATGCTGACTGGAAGCAAAGCTCAAACATAGACTTATTCCTCATAGTATTGCTTCCTTTGTTTTTTTTTTAAAGTAAAATTGCAACTCAAAAGCCCATATATCAAGTTCTGACCACATTGCTCAACTTTTGTCCTGCATTTTTTATTGTTTTGTGATAGAGTATGCCTAGACCTTAGCACTAGTTACTCCATATTGCTATCCTGAGCACTCCAAGGCCATAAGCTCTACTAAGAAAAACAAAAACTAGAATGTTTGGTTAAAATAAAAAGGTCGCCGTGAACTTTGCTGACGCCCCATAATGCTTAACCTTGACTTCTGTATTACCGCTTTGCTTACGCAGATGCAGAAAATCCAAGCTATGTCGAATGTAAGATAAACATATATTGTTTGGTCTCAAATGGTGTGTTTTCCATCATTCTAAAATTATCTGAACTTGAACTTTTGACTTTAAAAAATTGTGGTTTTTTTCTATATAAGCGGCCATCAACAGGGGCTTCTTTGTGTAGTCCCGGCCAGCCAAAATAAAGACCTCTCAATTAGAGTGTGGAGTCTGGTGTGTCTCTGTGGGTTACCTCGCAGTACTTTCACATAAATATCTTATAGTGTTACCATAGACTCTTAATATATCTGAAATTTATTCCAGTTTTGTTTATTTCTCCATTTCCCTATTATACTTAATAATCACCTGGTAACTATTTGTTCAATAATATACTGGGGGGGGTCTTCTTTCTCCAGTCTTTGCTATGTTTTCTCTTAAAATAAGATTAAACATGAAAAGCAATGTTGTTTTCTGGTTAAGGGAAAATACTGGTGCTGCGCTACCAGGATGCAGCCCTAGCTCCAACATTCATCAGCTCTTTAACCTTAGGGAAGTGGATTCAGGTCTCCATGTAGGTTTCCCACCCGTCAATAGGATGAGAATGCAGGTATGGTTATTTTAAAGGGTAAATATTTATGAAGCAAAGAGACTCATGTCTGGCAAAATATAATGAGCAAACAAGTGTTTTTAAATATTCTTAAAATAATTTTACATTGTCAAATGCCTAATTTCAAAATGGTCATATAATATTACATTAGTTATATAACTGGTTTGATACCAATCTTTGCCAAACCTTTTCCAAATTTGATTTCATATGGTAATAAAATAAAATTTTATGAAGTACAATCTCCTGTTTATTGCACACAAAAACTGTTCTTCCGCTTGTTTGATGATACCCTTAAACTCCTCACCAGGACACACTTGCTCTTAACTTGACCTTTACCTATCCTTCTAGAAGCATTGATTTGCCATCTCCCTTTTCCCTTTTAATATCAAATTACTTGCAGTTCTTGGACTATAGCATGTTTTCTCATGCTTGTGTCTATTTAAACCTGTGTCTTTTTAATCCCCTTTTCTACTAACTTTTCAATGATCCGCTCAGCCACCATCTGTGATCTCGGCTTTGCACTTTCCTCTGGTCTCTTCATTTCAGTTCTAATTTGCAATTAGATACAACCTTTTCTGCATCCACAATACATTTTTACATAGTCCTTACCAGTACACACTTACAATATGTGCTCTAATTATTTGCCTACTTTCGAAGAATACATTACTGAGAGTCTTGATTTTTATTTTCCCAATGTTTAGTATGAATTCCCTTCCTATAGCTCAAAGATTTGCCAAACCAGAAATAAACTGAATATCCACTAAATTAATAATAAGACAGAGTGTTCTCATTAGGTATCATTTAGCATGGTGTTAGTCTCCACTGAAGATAGTTCATTAGAAATGACCACCATCCTTTTAGGAAAGAAAAAATACCCTCTGTATTTTAACTATGAGAATGATGAGCACACACACACACACACACACACACACACACACACACACGTGCATACACATGGAAATGAACAAAAAGTGTAATTGATTTGTCTTTCTTTTTGATTCTAAGAAATACATATAAACCAGGCGTGGTGGCACATGCTTGTAATCCCAGTACTTTGGGAGGCGGAGACCGGAGGATCCAGGTTCACTGCCAGCCTAAGCTCACTCTCTCTCTCTCTCTCTTTCTACTTAGCGAGGCCCTCCACAACTTCGTAAGACCCAGTTTCAAAATAAAGTATAAAAAATAGGGCCAGGGGTGTAGCACGGAGGTAGAACGCCCCTGGGTTCAATCCCCGGTACTGCAAAAAAAATACATATAGATGAATATTTATTTGTATATATCAGCTGTTATTTTATTCACATTCAATTATTTTATTACAAGAATACTTAAAAGGTCAGTTGTATGGGGCATTAAGCTATTTGGTACAGAGTAACTCAAAATAGTGGAAAGTTTTCTACTAACAATTTCTTAAATAATCACTTCACGGTGAGTCACGAACTTATTTGTAATAAGGTGCTGACAAATGAATGAACATACTATTTAGATTTCTTCTGATGAACTAGAGAAACTTGAAGTGGTAAAACAAATCATTCTGTTTCCTAAATTCAACGCAAATGTAATAAATCCATCTGTCAAGTGGTACTTGCGTGAAATGCTATGTTTCCAGAAAAGTGAATGAAAGTCTTCATAAATTCTTCCTGTCGCTGCTGTGACTCAGCTGCAATTATCACAGAAGTCACTCCTGATTGCAGCCTCACTCGCTTCTCCGGAGAAAGCTAAAGACGTTCTTCTCTATTCAGAAGAGGAAAAGAAGAGAAAACAAAATCCTGCCAGAGAGGTAGTTCCAGAAATTTCTGTAGAAACAGGACAGGCTCCTGTGGAGCCTGTGAGGCCACCACTGTCTCCATTGCCCTGTCCCCTCATCACCTGGGGATCCTCAACCCTTCCAGGATCCGTGCCTGTGGCCTGGGAGTCAGCGCCATCGCTTCCCCAACCCACTTCCAGACAGTGCAAAACCAGACAGTCACTCTTCAATCAAATGATCTCACGCTTGTTTCCATCTGAATCCCACATGGATACCAGTTATATTTTAATCATATTAAGTACTTGTGAAATTACAAAACAAATTTACATCCTTAATGCACTTCTACTCTATCCAATTTTCAACAAATATGATTGTAACAGCATATTAAGTTGAATAAAGTGAAGCTGCAATTCCAAACCATGAAATGAATTTACATATGTATATATAAACTTTTACAATAGGTGTCACCTATCTCAAATGTACAAAAGACATGGAGAATAAATGAAACAGACCACTACCAGGGCCCTCACACTCCCACTTGCCCATTCTCCCCCAGGCAAAGAGCCTAACACCCTGCCACAAACCTGTACCATGTGGCACACCCTGCAATTGGCATGGGTCTAAAGCAAGTGATGGGGCAATACTGAAAACACTCCAGGAAGAAATGAAGTTGGCATGAAGTACTGGGGGGCATGCAGCATCAGCCAACCTGATGAGGAAGAAAGTGCTTTCCCAGCTCAAGGAAAACACTTCTATTGGGAATAAGGATTGTCTCGGAGAGCAGAGATGGTGTGGCTAGAACTGGGGCCTTAGCGAGTTCCCAGGTCAGAGTCTCAAGCCAGGAGATACTAGGACACCCTGGAACTCTGCTGAGGACAGGGGGACAAACAGCAGGATGGGAAGCGCCCACAGGTAGGACAGCAGGAGTGTGGTGGGCCACTGAGGCTCAGGTGGATCCCCAGGCTATCACAGCGTGAAAGTGCTGAGGAAGGAGCGCCAAGGAGTCTAGATGGGCCATTTATAGTGCGATGCCACAGGACAAGGACAGTCATGTGTGGGCATATATACTTATCCATACATATGTAAACGTATGTGACTAAATGTGGGTGTGTTTACATATATGTGTGTGCATGTATATACATGTATATCCATATCCATCTATCTGAACACACATGTAAACACACACACATGTAATCAATGAGCCTCACACTGGATGTAAGGGAACAGATTGAGTTGGATTTATGAGTGAAAATAAAATTTTACTTGGAACATTTTGAGTTTGAAACCTAATTGATATAAACTGGAAGATAAAATAAGAGATTTGATTAAACCCAGATAAAGAGGTCAGCAACGAAGGGTTAATAATGTGAGCAAGTTGCCTTAGAAATATTTCGAAATAATGTTCTATTTTTTTTTTTCAGAAACAGAGGAAGAAAGAAATGGAAATGTGAATAAATGCATTATACCAATTAACCCACTCACAGATTTACAGCTATTATGCTGACAACCAGATATGATGGCCTGACTATTTAACAGCCTATCCCATATATTTCCATATCCAAATAGACTGAACATAGTCCCCAAACTTTGCCACCAAAAAGTTGAGAAAATATATATTTGTATATATTCATAGTTGATGTTTTAGAAAGCATTAATGCTATCATCATGGGATGGAGAAGAGAAAAGATTTGTGGAATGTTGTTATAATTCTTGCAGTTTATGATGAGTTTTACTTTGAATCACATAAGTTTGTGTTGGGGAGATAGTTAAAACCATCTCTGTCCCAAGTCACGGTCACTGCTCTCACCAAAGATACCTTGCACGACCCTCTCTCAAGGCCAGCTGCAAAATTCTCCCTAGCCTGGCTACCCTCTCTTGCATTGCTACCCTGTGTGTAGTCTGGGTGTCTATTTGCCCTTTGTCCACAGTGTTGTTAACACTCTACTATTCTTAAGAACTGTGGTGGTCTGAGATGTTTCCCCTATTCCAAAGCTAACATGTTAGCCAGTCACAGTTTGATGGATGCAGGCAAAGCCATAATCGCGGGTCAGAGGCCAAGGGCTTTATTACGCCTGTTAGAGCAGGGATCCTGTTCACGTTGGTCTCTTGTCCCCGTGTCTCTTTGGAGGTACGCACAGTGGCCCGATGCTGGGCAAAAAGAGGGACTGTGCATCAGCTTAGGAAACAGTTCAGTAAATCTCCAGTCTCTTTACGACTAGATGCTGGAAATCTGTCCAACCTTTGTTCCAGAGGGAGAAGTTATCTTTCCTGGTCAGGAAACAAATCTGCCTTCTGCCTAGGAAAGAGACACAATATCTTCCAAGGTCATTTGCTATATAAATGCCAACAAAATGAAATGTCTGTAATCAAAGCCATCCATCTCTCCACAAGATTTGCGGAAGCACAGAGATTCATGTAAAATTCTCCCCCAACAATTACTTCTAACTCTTTGCTACACATCTTATAGATGGCTGAGATATTTGCCAAGTTACTGATTTTAAATATTAAGAATGCTGGAAGGACATTTTACAATGTGGATAACTTACACGCTTCCTGGATGTGATATGTTTGGAGTGACAGATTTTCTCTTCCATGAGTTCAATCCATCTATCAGAGGTGGGTTATTTAGTTTAGGTTACACCAGAAGTAGAAGGTTAGTGCCACAACCATACTGACCTTCGACCCCATGCAGATTTGTTCAGATATGATCATATTCCCATGGATAATGCCCAGGTCATTACATGCTCTCTGAAACAACAAATTTTGAACTTAGACCGTGTGAGAAGATTTGAAGATGGTACTCTGTCGAAGTACTGCCTCCAAGGCTATCACAGATACAGCCTCTTCATCATTTAAGAGATAATCTAGTTATCTATACGTTTCTTCCCTATTCAGCTGACAAAGTGTGGCAGAGGTTGCAGAGGTTTTGCAAGTATTATAGATCATAAAATAACTTCTGAATTATGTTTAACATAGTATCTTTGTGCTAGCTTCTTGTTCCTCTTTCTCTTAAAAATCTATATTAACAGAGAATTGATAACCTAGCAGTTATCACCATTTCTATTCAGCCCTGCTCCTCTGTTCTTAGTAATTTGACATCCTTCTCTAGGACGAAGTGACGACGCTCCTTTCTCTCCTCTTCTGGGCCCACCTTCTGGTGCAAGAGCAGCTGCTTGGACATAAGCACTTGTCTCTGCAAGGATCAACCACAATTTCTACCTGAGTCAGTCCAACATTATATTTAGCAAAGAGATAACATTTCTTTTTTTGTATGGCACTGGGGATTGAAGCCAGGAGCAGTTTACCTCCGAGCTATACCTCCAGCCCTATTTTATTTTTTCTTTGAAACAGGACCTTACTGTTTTCAAGGTTGGCCTTGAACCTGCGATCCTTCTGTCTCAGCCTCCCAAGTATTGGGATTACAGGCATGCATCACCATGCAAGACTTTGGCATTATTTTTTATAACATATGTATTTCATAATATTGTGGTTGTTTTGCCTGTTTGGGTATCATTTATTATGAGTGAATTAAACTTATGTTTCTTTCTAACAGTTATACTATTTCTTCTTTTATCTTAAACTTGCCTCTCTGCATTGGCTAGAACCACCATAAAATATTAAATTTTAGTGTCTGGGGAAAATACTTTTATTTCTAAACTCATAAATTAATTAGTATGCCTTCTTATATAAATATAATTTAATAGCTGATACAATACAGGATTATTTATTTGCATCTCCCTGGTCTAGATCACATGTTGATGTGTGTTCACATTTGTATTTGTAGTTACATTTTAACAATCTTAACAATACTTAGCTTTGCAGTGTATAAATGAAATAGAGAGTTAAACAGGCTTATTAGATGCCATACTTTCAACTTAACTGATACTGGCCTAACACTAATGGTAATAATAATAATAATAATAATATCGCTTCTTTGCACATCTTCCTGGGTAGGTAAAATCATTATTCCGATTTTGTAGACAAGGAAGCCCAGGCAGTGAGAATCTTCCTATGTCCTAAATGTGGAGCTTGGTGTGAAGCCAGCAGGGTCAGCACAGACTCCTTTCTGTCTCCAGTTCACCCCATAGTTGTCTCAAAAGCCACGCTGCCTCCATTCCCAACTAGCTGATGTTCCTTTAAATGCTAGTATTCAGGGTGGGGAAGAAATAAAAAAGAGAAGGAACATCTGTTTTAAAAATAAATCAAAGGTATACACATGACCAAGAGGCTATTAAGTAAATTTCATTCTCTCCTGAGAGAGGGGACTAGGATCACAGAGCACCTTAGGAAGCACCTGTTACAGCTACATGCTAAGGCTGCTGACTGGGGTGGCTTCATGGACATCACAGGGATGTTCAGGCAGCTGGGATTAAAATGAGGTTTTGTGAGGATTCCAATCGTGTATTATTCCCATCACAATCCATCATACCTGAAAAATAGCTCACAGTGGTGTTTGATATCCAAAAAATGAGCACTATATACGTGTGACTATATATCCCATGGCAGCGTCTTATTGAGGAAAGGATCAATTTGTCCACCGGGAGGAAGAGCTGAAGCTGGAACACCCTGCTCAGGACCCACCCCGGTCCTCAAGTGGCCAGGCAGAGTATGGACCAGGAAAGCCAGCACCTGGAAGATGTGGGTGTTTTAGGATTGGTTCTGACGTGAGTTGCATGCACCATTAGGTTATCTGAAAACATTGGAAAGATGCCTTTGTTAAGCCACATGTTTCTGAAAAATGTCTCCTTTTTTGGGGGGGTGAGGGTAACCTCAGCAACTTAGTAAGATCCTGTTTTTTTTTTAATTGGTGCATTGTAATCATACATCTTGATGGGTTTCAGAGTGGTAGAAGTATACATGGACACATCGGTCAATTAGTCCTCCCCCAATTCCCACCCCCATTCCCTTCCTCTTCTCTCCATCTCATGCTCAGCATAGTGATTGATAAGTTTGTGTATGTACATCATGTACATTAGGGTGTTTCCCTCTTCCCCTTTCCCATCTCTCTGTTATGTTGCATTCTTTACTCATCTAAGGTTTCTCCTTCTTTGTCTAGAGTCCCTCCTGTTTCTCATTTTCTCCCTAGTTTCTGCATATTAGGGAGAACATCTGATCTTTCACTTTTTGTGACTAATCTCACTTAGCATAATGTTCTCCAATTCCATCCATTTCCCTGCAAATGACATAATTTTGTTCTTCTTTATGGCTGAATAAAATTCCATTGTGTACATATCCCATAGTTTTGTAATCCATTCATCTGTTGATGGACATATTGGCTGGTTCCATAGTTTGTCAATTGTGAATTGTGCAGCTATAAACATAGATACACATGCATTAGTCTGGTAGTTTGGTTTCATATCTTTTGGGTAGATGCCTAGAAGTGTTATTGCTGGGTCATATGGTAGGTTCATTTCCATTCTTCTGAGGATCCTCCACACTGTTTTCCCAAGTGGTTGCACTAATTTGCAATCCTTCCAACAATGTATTAGAGTTCCTGCTTCTCCACATCCTCACCAGCATTTGTTGTCGTTTGTGTTTTTAATGATTGCCATTCTAATTGGGGTTAGGTAAAATCTCAGGGTAGTTTTGATTTGCATCTCTCTGATTGCTAATGATGTTGAACATTTTTCATACATTTATTGGCCATTTGTATTTATTCTTTTGTGAAGTGTCTATTTAGTTCATTGCCCAGTTTTTTATTGGGTTATTCTTTTTTTAGTGGTGAGTTTCTTGAGTTCTCTGTATATTCTAGATATGAGTCCTCTATCAGAGGAGTAGCTGGCAAAAATCTTCTCCCATTCTGTCGGCTGTCTGTTGAGGATCTTGATAGTTTCCTTCTGACTGCTGTGTTGAGCAAGTTCAAACACCTTGTACACATGTGTCTGGTTTGTAAAGCCAGGTCAGCGATCTTGTGCCAATTGCCAACCTTCTCAGTCAGGGTAGTTATTCCAATTAACAAATAATCGGGCATAATTACAGGGCCACCTTTTCATGACCCAAAGGATATGCTGATTTTGTGAGTCATCAGGAGAGGGGTGGGGCAGGAGAGTGCGGTTTATTTCAGGCCATAGATCATTTTCAGTGAGTTTAGCCTTTTGCTTCCCATACTCAATTTTTGTTCTTTGAAATTCACATTCAGATAAAATGGAGAAACATTTAGTGAACACTTAGTGAGTGGAATCCATTATGCAAACTAATGTAAATATATAAAGTATCAGCACACAGAAAGACAAAATAGAAAGGCAAGTTTTGTCTTTATAAATTATTTAAATCTTATAAATTAAATCTTATAAATTATTTTGGTCTAATAAGTTAGGTAGTTATTTTAAAAAGCAAGCAAGCTGTGCATTGTGGTTCACACTCAAAAAAAGTACTTGGGAGGTTGAGACAGGAGGATCACAGGTTCAAGACCGGCCTCAGCAACTTAGCAAGATTCTCAGCAACCTAGCAAGACTTTTTTTCAAAGCAAAACAAAACATAAAAATGAAAAGAGCTGGGGGTGTAGCTCAGAGGTAGAATGCCCTTGGGTTTCATCCTCAGTACTACACACACAACAACCAATAAAACCCAAACAAATAACTAAACAGAAAACAACAATTCATCTCACTGGACCACTTGTTGAGCATATATATATATGTATATATATATATATATATATATATATATATATATATTTCACATAATTCCGTAGTCAAAATTGCTTATATATATGGCTATTTCCCTTTAGAAAATATGTGGCTAAATGCAGTGTCTTATGTCTTGCAGATAAGTCTAACTCAAAATATGTTTTCCACTTTTCTCTTTTGTTGTTGTTGTTAAAATTAATGAGTTTTGAGCCGGGCGTGGTGGCGCACGCTTGTAATCCCAGTACTTTGGGAGGCAGAGACCAGAGGATCCGGGTTCACGGCCAGCCTCAGCCCTCTCTCTCTCTCTCTCTCTCTCTCTCTCTCTACTTAGTGAGGCCCTCCACAGCTTCGTGAGACCCGGTTTCAAAATAAAAAATAGGGCTGGGGGTGTAGTGTGGAGGTAGAACGCCCCTGGGTTCAATCCCCAGTACCACACACAAAAAATAATTAATGAGTTTCATGCAAACACAAAGACCAGACTAGTATTTTTCTTCTGTATTGATTACACTTTAAAAGAGAAACAGCTCTTTCAATAGTAAATTTTAGATAACTTTCTTTCATTGAACACCTTCCACCTCTAAAAGGTCAACTCTTAACATTTTAGAAATAATTATTATTTACTGAGGACATTTGAAGCTAATTACTTCAATATCTCTATCATTTATTTTGGGATTTAGGATTAAGAGCATTGCCTGACTTTGGCAGAAATTGGAGCATGAATGTATTATCTGAAACTTAAGGGGAGAGGGATATTTTAACCATGATTCATATTTTTACAAGTACAAAGTGGTTATTTTGAACTTATCCGTGGAAATAAAATTTACTCCTGACCTTGTGAAGGCAATTAGAATACTCTAGAAAATTCACCACATTCAACAATCGAAAGGCATTATTAGGTAATTTCACAGTTTGTAAGTAAACCTCTGTCTTTTCCATTTGTAACAAATTCTGAATTTAATTAGATAAATGTATGCCCGGAGACTCAAGGGCAGTAGATTAATTTAAAATAAATTAGGTGACTGAGTCTCAAAATACTTTGCTAAGAATGTGCATCATTTGTCATTAAAATGTAAGGAATGGGAAAAAGCGGAAAATACACACAAAAAAAATCAAGGAAGAATCTGTTTTTTCTACAAAAATCTGTTACAATTTTATGGTAGTAGTTATTAATCATAATAGGTATAATCTCTTCAAATTATAATTAATGAAATGTTAAAGAAAACTTAAATTTTAAAATCATGTCATACCAAACTCTCTATGAAATAATGCCTGGTTTGTTTTATTTTTCATAAAATTGATGAATAGTTTACTTGGTTTCCTATCTTTAATACCATTCTTTCTTCCTCTCATTGACTATTTATTGAGGTTCCCTAGGTGATAAACACTGTACAGGACAAAGTTACTACACACAAAAAAAATAAGATTTAGCCCCTGTCCACCAAGAAGTTATAGTTCAATGAGGATTCACCTACTGCTTTATTCGATCTGCTGCTCCTGGAACTTTCTGCTATCATAAATTTCACTGGTGGTTTCTTTTTATATCAACACTCTTTCATCACACTCTCCGGTTCTACTGTGTGGAGCTATTCATTTTCACAACCACTACTACCATTTCTGATTAAATATTCCTCACTTTCCTTACCTGTGTCTCTCCATTAAAATCCAAACTTTCAGTTGATCATGACTTTGGTGTCATTGAACGGGACATGCCATGCTAGACCCCAGCATCAACCACTTATAGTTTCTCAATTTGTGTCAAAAGTTAAATTCTGAAAGTCCTCAACAAATGCACTGTGACGTGTTTTATATAGCTGTCTATTTATTCTTACATTTTACTTAATTGCTATTGGGTATAGTGAATCAGTTGAGTCTTACCTACAGGATCATCTCTGCTCATGTATTTTTTCAGTCAATTTATTTCATCTTGAAACCATGGAATTATCCTGTAGCCCTGCTCCTTGAGACAGTGGGTCAGACATCTCTCACCATTTATGCTTTTCAATTTCTGTGATGTCTTCATAGCCACATTTACTGTGAAAAACAGTTATAGTTAACTTGTGTTAATATTGAATATGGACTATAGATTTATGTTACTATAAATTTCATTCTTTTATTTTGAAATTCATTCTCTAATGTCTTTTATTCTGAATTTGAATTTTCTTTTGAGTTTTTGTGCCACACCCCATCTCTCGGCCTTTAAAGAGGTTGATGACAAGCTTGCATGTTGTGAATAAAACCTATGTACCAGACTTTTTTAAGATGCAAGCTAGCCAGGCGTGGTGGCGCACACTTGTAATCCCAGTACTTTGGGAGGCAGAGACCAAAGGATCGTGGCCAGCCTCAGCTTTCTCTCTCTCTCTCTCTCTCTCTCTCTCTCTCTCTCTGTCTACTTAGTGAGGCCCCCCGCAACTTCGTGAGACCCTGTTTCAAAATAAAGTATAAAAAATAGGGCCGGGGGTGTGGTGCGGAACGCCCCTGGGTTCAATCCCCGGTACCACAAAAAAAAACAAGATGCAAGCTAAACTGTAATATATTTTTACGCATAAATAAAAACAAAATCAGAAAGAGAAAAACAATAGCAAGATTCTTTTTTTTTTCAAACTTCACTTCTGGCAAAATTAAAGACAAGGGAGCAGTGCAAACCTTGGAAATATTTAGTGGAGGATTCTGTTACAAAGAATTCCAAGTCAAGAATAACGGCTGTGGCAGAAAGCAAGGTGTTATGGTTTGAATATGGAATATCTTCCAGAAAAGCTCATGTACTGACTACACAGAAATGTTCACAGGTGAAATAATTGAATCAGGGCTCTAGCCTCATTGGTGTATTAATCCATTTGATGGATTGGTAATTTAAACTATTAAGCAGTACCCATAGGCAGGTAGTGTGTAGCTGGAGAAGACAGGGCAGTGGGGGCTTGGTCTTAGGTACTATATCTGTCCCTCCCCTCCATCCCTCTCTCTTTCTTTTGCTTGCTCATTCTTCTCTTATCTCTCTTTTCTTCTTCTTTTTCTTCTTCTTTTTCTTCTTCTCCTCCTTCTCCTCCTCCTCCTCCTCCTCCTCCTCCTTCTTCTTCTTCTTCTCTTCTCTCTCTTCCTCCCTCCCTCCCTCTCTCCCTCCCTCCCTCTCTCTCTCTGTGCTTCCCCCTGCCATCAGCTGAAAAGCTCTCCTCAGCCCTACCCTGCCCCATGATGATGTTTCTGCCTTAGAGCCAGCCGACAATGGACTGAACCTCTTAAACCATGAGCCAAATGAACCTTTTCTCTGCTAAGTTGTTATTGTTGGATATTTTGGTCACAGTGACAAAAAAGCTAACTAACACAGAAGGGGAAGTCAGGGATTCTTCCCTCCTGAGTAGAGGCTGCTGGAATAGTCCAGGTGGGTGGTAGTAACCTCTTGTGCAATTGGGGGATATGGGTAAAAAATAGGGGGCAATGGAAATGCTCAGACAGTGCTGAGTAGTTTTTTTTTTACCAAAAAGGGGAATATAAGCCCATAAGTTTGTGAATCTCTGTGTCTAAAGGAAACCTTAACATTTAACATAAGGACAAATACAGTAAAAAATACCACATGTCTTATCTGCTTTGAATAATAAAGTGAAATTTCAATGAGTTTTCCACATAAGAAGAAGAATATGTACTTCTACTTCAAAACTGTGGAAACTGATACACACAGATAAGTTAAGCAACTTCCCAGGGTCACACAACCCTTGTGGAAGGGCTGCCATTTGAGACAAAGCAGACAGCCACAGAGTCCAGGCTATTATATTAATACAGGAATCCTAAACATACCTGCTAGAGGAATATCGAGCTCATCAACAAATGATACGAACCACTGATATTAACCAGAACTGTGAGAGTTTGACTCTGTAAAAGAATGAATGTAAAAGAAAATTTCAGTCACTAAAACTTTTTATGTTAGAAGGGCTGACAGACTTATTTATTTTACTCTTCCTTTTCTTCTTTTGAATTTTATTCACTTCACAGAAAAATGTCCTTAATGGCATATGCTAAGAAGGCAAGAGGAAGCATGTTGTGCCCGTCCATCCCGCCACACTCCAGACTGAGGAGAGGATGTTTCTGTAGCATCCCGGCCCCACCACATGGACCACAGCCTCATACACCTACACCTGAAGAAAGCAGCCTGCTGCTCAGGCATGTCTCTGTTCAAAACATAATCTTCAATCATGCACATTTGCAGGAGTATTTATTCACATGCACTTATGCACTGGTAGCACATATATTGAAGATAAAATTTGGTGAATTATTTTGGACAACCATGGCTGTAGAATATTTCACCATATGATGACACACTATTTTGCATAAAGGAAAATACTCAACTTTGGGGTTTATTTCATTATTTTCTTACCATTAATAATATGTTATTATATACCTATATAATTTTAAGCACACATTGCTAGACTTCATATGTATTCCAAATTATCTTACTGATTGATTATACTAATGTGAACCCTAATAAGTGTTTATGGACATTTTTATTTCCCTCATTACCTTTTACTTCTTAATTAGCTCATATATTAAAGGCAGCTCTTCTGCGATAGCTTTTTCTGCGAAATCGCTAGAAATGATATAGTCTAAGATTTCCCATTTGCCTTTCTATTATTATGCTAATTTTTCACAAGGTTGCTAATATTTATGTGCTTTAATTTATCAATATGTTATTTTCCACTACTTGTGTTATGATTTGAGGGGCTTAAAGCAACATATTTAAAGAAGATGAAATGAGCAAATTAACTGATTAATAAATTGCCTGAGTCCTCTTCATTGATTCTCCATTATGACAACATAGACATATTTGATACACAATCCTAGTATTAAATAAAGCATTCTCACATGCACAGTTGATTTTGTTCTGGGATTGTTGCTTTATTCACCTGACTTAACTATTTATTTCACATTGTTTCATGTTGTTAGTTTACTGTTTACTTTAAAATATGGAAGTGCAAATCCATTTCTGTTATATTTGGTTAATCTAGCCCCATTGTTGTCTCATAAATATATAATCCAAAACCATATATGCAATTTTAAATTTTTGGTGGTCACATTATAAAAAGTAAAAAGAAATAGACAAATTATTAATATTGACTGTATCTAATCAAATATATAAATCTAATAAATAACATATTCATTAGATAATAATAAATATATTTATTAGATAAAAATAGTGTTTATATATAATAAACAATAATATTTATTTTATAATAATAAATACATACCTAATAAATATATATTTATTACTAGTATGGAAATTATAGAGATATTTTTTTTTAAACGTGCTTTTATTGGTGCATTGGAGTCTTACATTGCAATGGATATCTATTTGATGTTAACATATATGCACACAGCTCTTGGTGCCCCCCCGCCTCCCCCCACCCGTATGAAGTACCAAGAATGATGTTGGTATATTTTCACATGTACATGT
Source organism: Glis glis (assembly GCA_004027185.1). Taxonomy (NCBI): domain Eukaryota; kingdom Metazoa; phylum Chordata; class Mammalia; order Rodentia; family Gliridae; genus Glis; species Glis glis. Next base: position 32,581 of record PVJS01020393.1, read on the forward strand.
TATTTATGATAGTAATTCCATTGATTCCCTTCTTTCTTGCCCTCCCCCTTCCATT
>PVJS01020394.1:0-32632 GCA_004027185.1 Glis glis
AAAAAAAAAAAAAAAACAAAACAAACAAAAAAAAAACACCAGTAAAGTCAGGTGTGCAAGACCAACATGGTGGAAAACTGCTGGGTATTTTATTTTCAGTGCTAGGCTCCTGTGCTGTTCTCCTATTGGTGGGAGTGCAGCTGTACAACCTTTCCGGCATTGGCTGGAGGGGATGCTAGAGGAGGGGTTGGCCCTTGCGATTCTCAGGAGATGGAGATCTACAGAAAAGAACATAAGCACGCACAAGATTACAAAATGGTGGTTTTACAAAAGGGAGCTTAAGTCAAGCTATTTCTTTGATAGAAAAGATTTGATTATAACCTCACAGTTTCACCTTTCTCTCCCTCCTCCCTCTGTCTTGAAGCCCTCTGGTCACCCACTCCGGGTGCCCCTCCTCCTCCTGCCCATCTCTCCTGCAGCTGAGACTTTCGGCTCTGGAAGGCAGCGTGAAGAGTTCCCTCTGTGGCCACGTCCACTGCCTTCCAACAATGCCTTGTCCAAAGCACAGGAGTCCTGGCAGAAACATCGAAGTAGTAGGGATGGGTGGGCAGCTCTGTGCCTTGGGGTCTTCCTGCCACGGGCACACAGGGTCTGCAGGACCCTGACAAAGCAATCTTTACATCCAAGAGAGCCCGGAGAACACAGGAGGTGTTGGTGCTGCGAGCCACCGCCCAGATCTGCAGAGTCTGTGGCCAAGAACACTTTACACAGACCCAGGGAAGCAGGAGGGGACTCCTTCCAGCTGGCCATGGACCAGGTCCCAATGGAAGGACAGAGGGAGGAGGGAGGAGCTACAGGAGGAACTGTCTGGCGGAGAGCACAGACTGGCCTGCTCAGGGCCTGCGAGCAAAACTGGTGCTGATGAGGGGCAGGGGAGGTGAGGGGATAGCGACCTGGTGCAGATAAAACCCTGGCGAGCTTAGGAGCCCAAGGAAAGGCGGTGCGCTAACCCGCGCGGTCCTACAGAGGGCGCTAAAAGCGCGAAATCCCTTTTCAGTGAAGTCGCTAATACTGGGTCCTTTTTCTCAAAAGCTAATCTCACTAAGGGGTGGGCCTGTCCTTTTTCCCCCCCGCCCCATTATTTTTTCTTTTTGGTTTTTTCTTTTGTCTGTTTTTTCCTGTTTTATTTTTTTACATTAAAGTGAAATTAACATGACATAAAATTAATCATTTTAAAGTGTACCATGCTGTGGTATTTAAGACACTCAGGATGTTTTGCAATTACCACCTCTATGTAATTCCAAAATATTTCCAGCACCCTAAAATAAAAACCCCAAACCATTAAGCAGTTCCACATCCATTTCCACTTCTACCTCCCCATCTTCCCAGTCCTTGACAACCACAATTGTGTGTGTGTGTGTGTGTGTGCGCGCGCTCGCGTGCGTGTTCTCTGAGTCTCTGTTATGGGCAGAGGAAGGGATGAGACCTGAATTTCTGGGCAGAGGCAATGCCAGATTTAGACTAATTTCAACATCATCATGAAAATTTTCCCAAATGGGTTGGCCCCAGCTTGGCTGGTCTGAAGCTCTCTAGATAACCAAAGAACTTTATCTGAACTCCCTAGCTACCTCATTTGGCTGGAATCCCAGAACTGGCAATCTGTCCCCTCCCTGGGGCTCCTGGTGAAGCCAAGCTGGCCATCCTCCTGTGGGCTACTTCAGTCGATCGTCTCTTCACTATCTCCTGCCACCAGCATCTTTATCCTCAACCTTAGTACTGTTGACCACACCCCTTAGGAAGACTTTTTTTTTTCCTGTTGAGACTGTCAAAAAGGCACAGTCGTTTATTTTTGCAAAATAGTAATGATGATTCTGTAGAAGTTGGTGAACTTGGCTGCTTATGTCAGATTTCTAGGCTCCCCTCTCATATCACCACCTGGAGCCAGTGTAGTTCGCTTGGATTATACCCTGCCTGGAATTTGCAGCCAACTAGATCAATTCCCTCAAAGTTACCAAAGTTTCCCTGGGAAGCTGGCAGTGGCTTCAGAGGGAGGTGAGTACTTTCTATTTTAATGGCACTCGTGGTGTCTTTGCTTTCTTTACTCTCCTCCAGACTCAGGGGGGAGGGAGACCCATGGGCTTTCCTACAAGGCAAGAGCCAGATAGGACAAGAGCCTTTGCTAACATAATTCCTTACTCATGCACATAGATGCCAATGCGGTGAGGCTGTGCCAGGTAAAACCTACCAGGCTAGCAGACCTGTTTCCAAAAGCTTGCTCTCCAAGCCAAGTTTATAACTATCAAAACCTAGTGTCCAAGTCAGACATGGTGGTGCACGCTTGTAATCCCAGTACTTGGGAGGCTGAGACCGGAGGATCCAGGTTCACGGCCAGCCTCAGCTACTTAGTGAGGCCCTCTGCAACTTAGTGAGACCCTGTTTCAAAATAAAGAATAAAAACATAGGGCTGGGGGTGTAGCTCGGAGGTAGAAGCCCCTGGTTCAATCCCCCAGTACCACAAAAAAACAACAACAACTTAGTGTCAGTGGTGGCACATGCCTGTAATTCCAGTCCTTGGAAGGCTGAGTGACAGGAGGACTGTAGGTTTGTGGCCAGCCTCAGCAACTTAGCAAGGCCCTCAGAAACTTATGAGACCGTTTCAAAGTAAAAAGTAAAGTAGGGCTGGGAGTGTAGCTCAGAGGTAGAATGCCCCTGGGTTCAATCCCCAGTACCATAAAACAAACAAATAAACAAACCTAGTGTCTTGGCACAGCCATACTTGCCAAGGGATTTATGTCCTCCACCCCCAGTTGTAGACGTCCTTTCAGAACAGCAAGACAAAGACAAATCTATTGATGAAGTTCAGACCTTACATTTGTTTAATCAAGTTTGGGTTTTCTCCACCAATATCCAGGTGTTTTGTGGCAATAAAGGGCTAGAGCTTGGGGGGATAAAAACCCTTAAATGAGCAGGTGAGAAAATAAAGCCCATCCACACTGAGGCTATCTCCGTGGAACTGCAGCGGGTGACAGCGAGAGGAGTGAATGTGAGCTGGTGGATACCTGGGCGGAAGAGGGCTGTTGTCTCTGTTTGTAGGATTGATTAATATAGGGTGTGAGTGAGCGACCTTCCTCTTCTCAGGTAATGTTTGCTTTGCTCCTGTTAGACTCCTGATGGTGACTTCTCTCCCACCCGTCAGATGCATGCCCTATCCGTCCTATCCGTGTGTTTCTCTGTCCCCCACAGGGATGGCAAAGATGCGCAGAGGAGATGCCTCTCTGCTGAGCTGCCTCGGCATCCTTGGCTTCCTGCAGCTCCTGCCGGCGGGAAACGGTAGGAAAGCCTCTTTCCACCCTGGATGAGAAGGGGAGGGGCAGAAAGGGGCTGAGGCCTGCCACTGTGGGTCGTGCCCAGGGAAGGCGAGGCGGGCATGGGGAGCACACGTCTGTCTGCCCACGTGCGCCCTAACCCGGTCCTTTCTATCTGCCTCTCCCAGGGAAAGCCGATTTCCACGTCCTGAGCCCTCGGGAACCTCTGCTGGTCAGAGTGGGGGAAGAGGCCGAGCTGCCCTGCTCGCTGTCCCTCAACATCAGCGCCGAGGGCATGGAGCTCAGGTGGTACCGGGACCAGCCCTCCCCGGCCGTGCACGTGCACAAGGGCGGGTTGGACGTGCCGGAGGAGCAGATGGGGCAGTACCGAGGGAGGACTGCTTTCGTGAGCGACCGCGTGGCCTGGGGCGAGGCCGCTGTAAGGATCCGCAATGTCACCAGGTCTGATGCTGGGACCTACCGCTGCCGCTTCAAGGAACACACGTCCCACAGCGAGGCCACCCTGCGGCTGAAGGTGGCAGGTAAGGCAGCCTTCAGGGCTTCTGGTCTACCCCGGAGCCTAAGCCCAGTCCTGGAGTTCCCGAGTCTGAGAACCTCCCGCAACACTTGCTTCCAGGCTAATCCATTTCCCCACGGGCTCTGTGTATTCCTCGAGAATGGCATTCGGAACGCTCGGCTGGGTTTTCTAATCTTCCTTCCCTTCCTCATACCGTTATCTTGGAAAGAGGGGTGGCAGGGAGAGAGGGAAAGAGAGAAAGACAATCAGGGAAAGAGACAGAGAAACAGGGCCCAGAGATGGAAAGACAGAGACTGGAGAGACAGAGAATGAGAAAGGAAGGGAAAAAGAAAGGGAGCAAGAGAAAGAGATAGAGACGGAGACAAAGAGAGATGGAGAGAGAGACAGAGACAGAGATATAGAGAAAGGGAGGGAGAGGGGAGAGGAAAGGAATGAGAAACAGAGGCAATGAGACAGAATAAGAAAGAGGCAGAGAAACAGCAAAGAGATGGAAAGACAGAAAGACTGACAGAGACAGAGAATAAGGTGAGAAAGAAAAGGAGAGATAGAGACAGACAGAAACGGAGAGGAAAAGAGAGAGACAGAGGCAGAGATGCACATAGAGCGAGGGAAAGAGAGGGAAGGAGAAACAGAGACAAAGAGACAGAATAAGAGAAGGAAAGAGAAAGGTGGAGATACAGAGAGGGAGAAAGAGAATGAGACAGAGGAGAAAGTAGGGGAAGGAGACGGGAGACCGAGAGTTCTGGGACCTGAGGAAATTTTCCTAGGAGTCAGACCAACGCACGCTCCTGTCCCCACACTCACTGTGAGGCATTTATCTTTAATCTTCCCAAACCTTTTCGGCTCCATTTTATCTAGGGAGAAAGGGTATTGTATTAGGGATCTGCCTATCTCACAAGACAGGTAGCTTGTGAACCTTTGCTAGTACCTACTAAAAATCTTAAGACTATTTATTTATTTATTTATGTATTTATTTATTTTCGGTACTGGGGATTGAACCCAGGGGCATTCTACCTCTGAGCTACACCCCCAGCCCTATTTTATTCTTTATTTTGAAACAGGGTCTCACTAAGTTTCAGAGGGCCTCACAAGTTGCTGAGGCTGGCTGCAAACCTGCAATCCTCCTGTCTCAGCCTCCCAAGTACTAGGATTATAAGCGTGCACCACCATGCCCGGCTAAGACTTTTATTTTTAAAAGAAGTAGCTGTAGCTGCAAACATCTGAGCTGATGTCTCTTCCTTCAGGGCTGGGCTCAGAGCCCAGAATCCAAGTGCTTAACAACGAGGACAGAACTGTGCGTGTAGAGTGCACCTCTGCAGGCTGGTACCCAGAGCCCTCGGTGGAGTGGAGAGACCTCAGAGGACGGCCATTGCCTGCAGCGACCAATTTCTCAGTCTCACCCACCACCAGCCTCTTGACTGTGGTGTCCAGCGTGACCCTCCAGAGCGGGACTGTGGAGGGTCTGTCTTGCTCTCTCTCCAATTCCCTCCTCTCTGAAAGGAGGGTGGCCAAGATCCTCCTGCCCGGTGAGTGATCTGTTCAGTTCTGTTCTCAAAATGACTGAATACAGGTGTCTGTGGCCCAGGACACCAGGGACATTAGGAGGCAGCCGTGGGGGAGAAGAGCTGGGTGAGAGGAACCCAGTGGCCCAGTCAGGGGCATGGGAGATAGTTTGTGTGTTGGTCACTGAGGCGGGCAGAGATGGACGTGCAGGGACCACACCCAGGGAAACTTCACACTACTGGGGAGACATGAAAGGTGCATTCCAATATTGATTTGTTGTTGTTATTGTTGTTTTACAATATAGACTTTATTTTTTAGAACAATTTTATCTCACAGAAAATTTGAGCAGAAAATACACAGATTTCCTATATACTCCAACCCCACACATGCATAGCTTTCCCCAGTATAAAAATCCTGCCCCACAGTGGTATACTTGTCACAGTGCGTGAGCCTGTATAGACAAGTGACTATCACCCAGCATCCACAATTTACATTAAGGCTTTCTCTTGGTGTTGCATACTCTGTGGGTATGAACAGATGTGTAACAACACAGGCCCACGATTCTAGTATCAAACAGTAGTTTCACTGCCCTAAAGCCCTCTGTGCTCCACCTATTCCTCCCTCCCTCTTCGCTTACACCTGGAAACCATCCATCTTCTTATTCTCCCCATAGTTTTCCTTTTCCACAATGTCATAGAGTTGGACTCGCACAGGATGCAGCCTTTGCAGACAGGCTTCTTTCACTTAGTAATGTGTATTGAAGGTTCCTCTGTGTTTTTTCGTGGCTTGATAAATCATTTCTTTGAGGGCTGAATAATATTCCTTCTTCTGGATGGACCACAGTTTATTTATCCACTTACCTAATGTGGGGCATGTTTAACTTTTCATTGGAAGTTTTATTTCTAAATGATGTCAAACAAATAATTTGCAAGAATAATAGAGAGTCCATGTGTCCTTTACCCAGATTCAACACGCTTTTGACATTTTGCCACATTTGTTTTTATCATGTCTCTCTCTTTATGCACACATAGGTAGATATCTAATATATATCTCTGCATATATCTATACTCAACTGTCTTAGTCTATATGGGCTGCTATAACAAAGTACCATGCCTGGGCTGCTAATAGGCAACGGAAATCCATTACTGATAGTTCTGGAGGCTGAAGTCCAAGGTCGAGGTATGGCAGACTGGGGTCTAGTGAGGGCCCTTTCCTGGATGGCAGATGGCCTTTCTCGTGTATCCTCACATGGTGGAGGGGCTGGAACCCTCTTATAAGGGCCCCAATCCCATCATGAGGCTCTGTTTCATCACCCAGTCACTTCCCAAAGGCCCTACATGCTAATGGCATGACCGGGGTGAGGATTTTAGCATAGGAATTTTGGGGGTACATACGTTCAGACCATGGCATCAAATATACAAATACATTTTTCCATGCCCTTTCAGAATAGTCTGTAAACATTATGCCTCTCAAACCATGAGTCCCGTGGCGTATATATCCTATGAACGAAGGCAGGCTCTCACCTCTGTTCTTGATGCCCTGGCATCCCTGCAGCCCCCCTCTCCAGAAGGCCTTCGCTCTCAAAATGGAGGCTAGCTCTGCCTCTGGCTTTCATCACACTGGGACTTATAGCGGCTGGAGTCATCTGCCTCTTTGAAAAATGTCAGAAGAGAAAGCACAGGACGCATCTGGAAGAAGAAGCAGAGCAAGGAGAAAAGGAGCAGGGGGAGCAAGCTGAGGCCAAGCCTGTCCACGGTGAGTAGAAGCCTCAGCAGGACCAGCCCTGCCCCTCTAACCAGGGCCTCAGTGCCAAGCCGTGAGCTGAGGCTTTGTCGGCGTGTCCTCAAATGGACAGGAATGGAACGGCCAGTGGGGATGCCAGCTCTGGAACCGCCCAGTGATGATCTACATGGTAGAAACCCTTTATCTCAGTGAGATCCTCCAACTGGTTATTCTTCACTGGAAAATTTCAGGCAGCCTGGTTAGCCTCCATCTTGGAAATGGACAGATGTGAGCTTAAACCCTGTGTTAGTCCATTATTATAACAAAATACCCAAGGGTGGGTGATGTATAAAGGAAAGAGGTTCATTTAGCTCACAATTCTGCAGGCCAGTGGGGAGGGAGGAGAGTTCAGGAAATGATGAATCACCTGAGAATCTTACCGGAAGCCAAGCAAACAGTAGCACGCAGGGCTTTAGAGCGAGGAGGGTGGCAGCTGGCTGCAGTGCTGATTTCCATTATTGGAACAGTCAGGCTGGTCCTGACTGCTCTCACTTAGGAGCTGGGGTATAGAGGGACCTCTACATCATCAGGCCCGACAGGGCTGGGGGCTCTGGGACAGAAAGGGGTTTCCGGGGTGGTGGGATGGGGTGGCCCATCAGAGAGCCCATGTGGTAGAAGGACCAGCCGAGGGATGTGGGGGGTGGAGAGAGAAGGCTTTCTTGCAGATGAGGTCTGTTTGGAAAGCTGTTTATCTCAGCATCCAGAGCAGCTGAAATACCTCTTGCGATTGTCCAGATGAGGCTGGCAGGTTAATGACCACAGTTGTCAGACAGCAGCTGAATGGAGGAACCCACTGAACCCTCGGCCTCGCTGTTTCCTGACTATGTCTGTCTGTCTGTCTGACACACACACACACACACACACACACACACACACACACACACACACACTATACACTTTGGGACCTGACCCAGGTTATTCCCAGCCTGGTACATTCTTGTGCTTGGAAACAGGCTATTTGAACTGGCTTCTGGCCCAGAACATGGGACGATAAAAGAATTCCCAAAAATGGAGGGGATGCCTGATGTGGGAGACAGCCCTGGTACATGATCCATGCAGAAATGCTGGGTGTAAACTCTAGCTCCTAACCCTCTCCTCTTTCTACAGTGAGCCTGTCCCTAGACCCCGACACTGCAAATCCCAAACTCATGGTGTCTGAGGATCAAAAGAGTGTGAAGCGGCTGCTCTTTGACCAGGACCTACCCCCCAACTCCAAGAGATTCGACCAGGACCCCTGTGTTCTGGCTCAAGAGCAGTTCTGGGCTGGGAGATATTACTGGGAAGTTGAGGTGGGGGACAGAAAGGCCTGGATCCTAGGTGTGTGCCTGGAGAGTTTAGGTCGGAAGGGAAGGATCCCCAAGTCCCCCCGGCATGGCCTCTGGGCAGTGGAGTTTTACAAGAAGAGATTCAGGGCACTCTCCTATCCACGGATTCCCCTCTCTCCTTCCCAGCCCCTCCGGTGGGTGGGTATTGTCCTAGACTGTGATGTGGGGGAGATTTCCTTCTACAATGTGACCGATGGGTCCCTGGTCTACAAGTTCTCTGGACTGTCTTTCTCTGGGGCCCTGCAGCCATTCTTCTGCCTCTGGACCCATGACCCCAGCCCCCTGACCATCTGCTCAGTGGTCAGAGAGACCCAGGATGACACCAGCCTCACCAGAGGTCTCTGACCTTACCCTGGAGACTCCTGGGACTTCTGTTAAGGAGAGAGCAGCACCCACAAATCCTCCCTCCTGCCTCCTGGTGATGTTTACTATATCCCCATGTAAAATGATGGCAATCTGTCAGGGGCTGAACTGTGCTCTTTCCCCAAAAGTCATATGCTGACTCAGGACCTCAGACTGCAACTGTATTTGGAGATGGGGCCTTTAAAGAGGAAATTAAGGTAAAGCAAGGCCATTTGAGTGGCCCTAACTTCACAGGTCTAGCGTCCTTATAAGAGGAGTCAGGACGTGCAGTAGCTGTCTTCTGTGTGGCTCTGTGTTTGAAATCTCCTAGGCTTTTTTTTTTTTTTTTCTGGTACTGAAGATTGAACCCAGGGGGTGTTCTACCTCTGAGCTACACCTCCAGCCTTATTTTTTTTTTATTCTTTATTTTGAGACAGGGTCTCACTAAGATGTGGAAGGCCTCACTAAGTAGCTGAGGCTGGCCGCAAACCTGCAATCCTCCTGTCTCAGCCTCCCAAGTACTGGGATTATAAGCATGTGCCACCATGCCCAGCTCCTGGGGCTTTCAAAAGGACACACAGTCATTGTATTTAGGGCCCGCCCTAATGCAGGATGATCTCATCTTGAGATTTGTATCCTAATTGCATCTGCACATTTTTCCCAAATAAGGATTCATTCTCAGATGCCAGGGGTTAGGACTTGGACGAATTTGGGGGCTTCATTCAGCCCACAATGATACCGGGTGTGCAGCAGAGGACACTGCTAAGAGACTGGTGCTCCTTCCACATACCAGTGCCTCCTTGGAGCAGGAAGAACATGGTCAGCAAGAATACTGTGGGGATCTATAAGTGCTCCGAAGAAACAAGTTCCCTATACAGAAGCAAGGAACTCCTAGTGTTCTGGGTTCCTCGTCAACAGCACAAATATGGTTAGTAGAGTGGGCAGAAAACGCCATGGAAGCAGGAGGCCCCTGAGCTGCCTTTGAAGAGAGCCCGGGATTTTTATGGACAGAAGCTGGGGAGGGTTAACTGAAGAGCCCTTACCCTAACCCCTCCAAACTACAGCACTTCAACCTCAGGGTAATGCATTTTAAAAAATTTTTCTTGCCAGGTGTGGTGGCTCACGCCTGTAATCCCAGTACTTGGGAGGTTGAGACAGGAGGATCGCAGGTTCGAGGATAGCCTCAGCAAGTAGTGAGACTCTTATCAACCTAGTGAGACCCTGTTTCCAAATAAGAAATAAAAAAAAAATGACCTGAGGGTATAGCTCAAAGGTAGAATGCCTCTGGGTTCAATCCCCAGTACCACACACACAAAAATTTTTTTCTTCCTCTTTTTGTTTGTGAGTGTGATATTTATATGTAATAAGTTTGCTAGTTTTAAGGGTATGGTTTATTTAGCTCACAGTGGGAGCCCGGCTATGGTGAGGGCACTCCGGCTGCATCACATCAGGGTGGATGGCTCATCCGTGGGGCACATGGGAGGTAGAGAACAGAGGGAAGGCAGGAGCAGGAAGCCAGGAGGGGAAGGCAGGGAAGGGCAGGCTCACTCCCCATAGCAACGCACTCTGGCAGGAACTCAGTACTGAGAGCAGTGTTACTCCTGCTGAGTCCTAATCACCAGGCCCCACCTCTCAAAAGTTCCGCCATCCCGGCACCTCCACGCCAAAGCCAAGCTTGCAGCATGTGAGCCCTTGGGTCACACTCAAGCCATATCCGAACCACAGCACCTCGCCTCAGGCAGCACTGTGAGGCTCAGCCATGTTGTTGCCCGAAATAAGAATCCATTCTGTTTTATCACTGAGTGGTATTCTGTGTGCAATTTGTTTACTCACTAACTCGTGGATATTTGGGTGTTTTCAGCCATGGGTACTAGAAGTAATGCTGTCATGGACATTCACATGCTTTCTTGCAGACTTAGGCTTTTGTTTCTTTTGAATAAATACCTAGGAGAAGTAGGTTTACATTGAACTTCCCAGGAAATTGCCACATGGTTTTCCAGAGTGGCTGTGCCATCATGCTTTCGCGCCAGCAGAGTGAGTGCTGTGTGGTCCATGTGTCTGCCCATAGCAGTCTGACAGCACTAGCATTTCCTTTCATTTCAGCCATTGTGGTGTACTGTGTGTTGGTATTGCATTTAGGGTACAGCTTCGACTTGAATTCCTTAAGTAGCACATGGTTCGAGTTGTCTTTCAGGAAAAGACTGCACTACCCACAAGGACAGTGTGGAGCAGATTTTCAAGAATGCATATGCACAGAAACAGCTTGTACAGACAATGATCTTTGCCATTGCAAGCCCAAACCCCCTGTGCAGAACATGGCAACTCCCGAAAAAGAAACACAAGGCCCCAGAAAGAGATGTGCTGACCCTCTACACCTGTGAGAACCCTAAAACTGCCTCTTCTTGCTGTCTAATAAGTAAATTCCCCTCCTATAAATTCCCCACTACCCACTGATCCAGAGGCAGATCTAAGCTTTGTTCTCCTGGCCTCCATGCCAGTCGACCTTGTAGTAAAACCCTTTCTTTTGGCAAGAACCTATGCCATAGTATTGGCTTCCATACACTGGTCAAAGGGCTCTTGCTCAATACCTTGGGTACCTGGAAATGTGACTCTATTTGGAGATACTGTTAGAAATAAGTTTCATGGTGTCGTAAGAAAAGACACGTGTTCAGAAGTGGCTCAGCAAGGCAATTTTACTTTTTGCAAAAACGGTGTACTTACCAACAAGAGCCAGGTAAGCAAGCACACTGAACTGGGAGTCCACCCAGCTTTTATCCCTATGTCAGACTTCTGCACTGCGCTCCTGCTGGTGGGAGCGTAGTTTCACAGTCTTACGTAGTTGCCTAATTCAGCTAGAACAGAATGCCAGGGGAGGGGTTGGGATTTGCAGTTTTCAGGAAGTGGAACTCACAAAGAAACAAGGACTTACACACGGTTACAAAATGGTAGTTTTACAAAATGGAGTTAATTTAAGATAATCCTTTGATAGAAAAGAATTATATTCTCATAATACAGAGGACCTTCCTTAGAAAGGCTCGCTTACAATCTTCCTGCAAGCTTTCAAGAAAGGCCAGAAAATGGACTAACACTCAGGAACTTTAAGAGAAGGTAAATATCAGTATTAACACGCCTATTATAGGGTGTGTGGTATTGTTTTCTAAATCTGGCTGTAAATTGTCAATGGAATGGCAAAGAACATGCTGCAGTACCTTGTTCTTCCAGGGAGGGCGCCAAACCCAAGGGTGATGTTGGGCATGAAACCTTGGACCTTGTGTGTGTGGTTTTCAATTTGGTCTAATCATTGCTTATAAAAATGTGGTGAGCAGGGCATGGTGGCGCATGCTTGTAATCCTGGTACTTGGGAGGTTGAGACAGGAGGATTGCAGGTTTGCAGCCAGCTTCAGCTACTTACTGAGGCCCTTGCAATTTAGTGAGACCCTGTTTCAAAATAAAGAATAAAAAATCGGGCTGAGAGGTATATAGCTCAGAGGTAGAAGCCCCTGGATTCAATCCCCAGTACCATAAAAAAAAAAATGTGGTGAGCTGGCATGGCTGCTGGTATTTTCTTCTGGCTTTTATGTTTGTAGTTGTCCTTGTCTTCCTTGAGCCAGTGTCCTGGAACTTCTACGGGAAGGTGACCTGGGCATTCCTGGTGGTCCTCAATGGAGTGCTCCTGAAAAGCCCTTGTTAGGGCCCCTGCAGTCACTGGAGCTCCTTGGCAGAGAGCACCCAGCACTGGAGCCCCCTGGCTGTGCCTCCTTTGCTTATAACTGCAGAAATGTGTCTTCTGTTCCAAGCCACAATGTTAGGCCTAGGGCATTTTCACATCTCGTTGGCACTTTCTGCTAAGCTTCCTTTGGCTCAAATCATGACATCATGTGACATGGCCTAAAGTGATTTTCTTTAGGCTGTTTACCTTTAGAATTTGTTGACAAGGGACTGGCACCACCAAGGGTCTGTTCCTGCCAATGGTTAAGCTGCAGCTCAGTGAATCATTGTGTCATAGAAGTTACAATTTATTGGAACATTTCTCTGCCAGATACATACCTTAAGATGACTTAGCATGGGCTGATCCTGTATCCCTTCAAAACAGCTTTCTCTAGGTCACATGTACAGAAAGATGATGGGATGCATTGGTGGCTTCTCCAACAGCAAGCAGGAGGGGAGAAGCCAGAGTAGGCTCTGAGAGCACTTGAGCGACAGTTCCCCTCCTGAGATATCCCTGCAGTCTCTCTGAGAACCTAGTTGTTGTCCTGTTTTCAGAGCCCTCCTAGTAAGGCTGGAAGAGCAACCACCCACAGTCAAGGGTGGTGTATGGGGACACCACTATGCCCCAGGTGAGAAACCAGTATGAAACTACAATGTAGGAGATGACAAGTGTCAAGCACATTATGCAGACATTTTTCAGCCACCAGGAATGAGGGTAAGGAGTTCAAGTCATCAGGAAGAGATTCAAGCTAAAGTAGGGCTCCCCTGGTGCCTGGAGGGCTGGTTCCCGTGGGTTAAGAATGAGGCAAATATTTGAAATATGCTCGTGCTATTTTTTTTATTACTAGAACATCCTTTCCTTTCCCCTCCTTTTCCTCTCAGTTTTTTCTTCTTCACTGAAATCTTTTCTGAACACTGAAAGTTCCATCTTCCATTAGGAACCATACAGCAGTGGAGTAACTGCTTTGAAGCTCTGCATATGGCTGAGTGCCGGTTTGTACCCCACCTTCCCATTTGGACTGTGAGTTTAATCACAATGCTGATTATGGTTTGCTGAACATTTTTAAGCCATCATACTGAGTACCCAGCTGTGCGCAGAGCCTGGGAACCTGGTCATTCAGAGTGAGCCCAGGCAGGCAGAGCCAGGGAGCACTTGGACATTTCCTGGCTCTAGCACTCCTGCCCCCTCTCCCTCTCTACCCATGCAGGAACCCAACAAATAGTCAGTGGTCAAGACAGCAGTTACCAGCTTTTAAAGACTCTAAGTCAATTCTCTGAGTAATGCAGGAGTCTCCTGGCTTTGAATTAGCTATGGTCCTGTTTGCATAATTATGTTCCCTCTATCCAACAAATCAGAAGGTGCATCTATTTTCTCTAGCTGTTTGGAGTCAAGCCCTAGAAAGAAATACCAAAATAAATGGTATTTTATTGTTTTTAGTTTCCCACCATTTCTTAAACATATGGTAAAATATGAACTGATTTTTCTGTTTTATTTTTATAATTATTGGCATCATCATAGCACAGATTATAATTGTACATACATAAGACAAACGTTGTGAGTTATTATAGTAAATGATTGAGCCTGAGGAGGGTTTGTGGGAACCCTGATTTATTGTCAGTTAGTCAGAAGTATAGGTAACAGCCTGAGCCTTGTGACTAGCATCTGAGGTGGGGACAGTCTTATGGGACTGAATCCTCAACCTGTGGAGTCTGTACTAATTTGGGATAGTTGTCATCAGAATTCAATTGTAGTATACCCAGATGGTATCATCTGCAGACAACTGGAAAATTGCTTGACATGGGAAAAATTCATAAATGTAGTGTTGGAAGTGTTGAAAAAGGCTACAAGAAAAATAAATGTAATTTGTTTTAGACTGCATCAACAAATTAGCATAGACTGGAGGGCTTAAAAACCAGACATGTTATTGCTCACAGTTCTGGAGGCTGGAAGTCCAAGATCAAGGCATGGCAGTTTCTGTACCTAGTGAAGGCTGCTTCCTGGTTCATAGCATCTTCTCAATGTGTTCTCATAAAGAAGAAGGGACAAAGGAGCTCTCTGGGGTCTCTTTTATAAGGGCACCAACCCCTTTGATGGGGGCTACATCTTCGACACCTAATTACCTCCCTACCTTCTAACACCATCCCCTTGGGGGTGAGGGGTTTAACGTAGATTTGGAGGTAACACAAATGTCTAGGCCGCAGCAGACATGTTTGAGGGAGGTGGCTCTAAGCAGGGGGTAGCCTGGGAAGCCTGAGGAAGCCACACTGACAGAAAGGACTGCTCAAGAAGCTCTCAGATTGGCTAAATTTTTCAAGGGCTTCTCATACTTGCTTTTGAAGTTAAACTGCCTGGAGATAAGATTCTAATCTGTGGGTCTGGTGTGAGGGGCTGGGGCTGACATATTTCATTCCCAACAGCCTCCCAGGAATTCAGATGTTTCTGGTTTTCTTCAGACCACACCCAGGGTGGCAGGAAGTTAACAAGTACCAGGAAGATGTCACTTATTTTTATTTTTACCTTTTATATCTCTTACCAGTATGAAAAATCAGCAACAAAAACTCAGGGACCTCTGCCACAGACGTCTATAGAACCCGGGGGTGAACAGAAACAATCCCTCTGACAGCCTGGCATGCCTTCAGATCCTTTGCAGAATTCTGTTTTTAAACATAATTATTTTTTAAGTGGCACTAAAAAGACACTATTCTATTAAAATACAGTTGTCAAAATATTTTAAAGAGCCGGGCATGGTGGCTCACGCTTGTAATCCCAGTACTTTGGGAGGCGGAGACCGGAGGATCCGGGTTCGCGACCAGCCTCAGCTCTCTCCGTCTCTCTCTCTCTCTCTACTTAGTGAGGCCCTCCACAACTTCGTGAGACCCAGTTTCAAAATAAAGTATAAAAAATAGGGCCAGGGGTGTAGTGCAGAGGTAGAACGCCCCTGGGTTCAATCCCCGGTACCACAAAAAAAAAATATTTTAAAGATGAAACGTCTAATATAGTAGATAATGTGCTTCTCTAATTAATGTATAACAGTTAATCACTGCCATAACTTTACAGTAGTGATGAGCATAAATTAATTTTTGAGACATCTACAAATCCTGTTGAGGTAGGATAGAAGAAATAAAATATTAGGTAGGAAGGAGACAAATTGGGAAGGAAAGAAAAATAGAGTTTTAAAATCTAAAAAACTTCATAATCCTTAGTTTCACTTTACAGAGCATGTTCGCTCTTAGACAAAAGCTGGGCTCACACTTTTAATCATAATGGCCTAGCTTTATACCTGAAATTCCTCAGACGATTAGATCCCAAAAGAAAAAGTTTTACCTTTTGTTAGAACCCCACTTGCCTCCATTTCCTGGGAGGAAGATCACAGAGGAAGTTACACATTTGCCCTGTACCCTGACTTCATGCCTCAGCTCCCTGGGATTCTTATCCCAAGGAATTTTCACCTTCTGTCAGCCTGAAAATTCAAAGGAAGGAGACCCATCCCATGTTGCCAAGTGCCCCTAGCCACCATTCTCTCTAGGTGCCCTATAAGAAAAGGATTGTAAAGATCCCAGGGCTGCTCTCACACTCTTGAGGTGGCCTGCATGTATCTCTACTTCTCTTGGATTAAACCTCTGTCTTTGTCTCTGACTGGTGCGTTGAAATTCTTTTCTCTACAGAAGCCAAGGACCCCGAGGGCCCTGAGGTGAGTTTCCCTTTCCCAAACTGGGGAACTCCTCAGGACTCTCCACAGAATTATCATGTTTTCCAGTGACACTGTCACATTACACAAAAATATTTGCAATTTATGTTTATCACAGGGACACAGGTCCTACTGATACTACTGTGGTTTGTTACCTGTATTCAGATTGGGAGAAAATGCTAAATTATACCTACTTATTAAAATTAAAGATGTAATTTCTCTGCATGTAGGTTCACAAAGTGCTTGAATTAATCTGGGTTAAGCAGCCCTACTTGAGAGATGATCTAGTCTAAATCCCACCTTGTATAGGAAACTAGGCTGCTTACAAGGAAATTTCATGACAGCAGGGCCTGTGAAGAGGGCCCATCCATGGCATGGCCAAGCTGGCCATGGAGGATGGACTCCATTCAGGACAGGGCCCCAGGGATAGCTGAGGCTTGGGCATCTTAATGCACAGCCTGTTTCCCATCACGAAAATCAGCCAGTATTCCTACTGACCTAGCATGTACAGTGATGGAAGGATTCAGTGGGAACATCGATGCATCTGAAACAACTAGTCCCTGGTCCACAGGGTGAGAACTCTCAGAAGTGGACCAACCCCTGACAGACTAAGGAGGTTCAGTCTAAGGCACCCACCAGGCTCTGAGCAGCAATGGCATCTTCGGTAAAATGGGTGAAGATGTCACTTCAAATACCATTATTGGAAAGCATCAGTAAAATACTACATAAGTGTTCTGACAACAATGAACAATGACTCATACAGACAGTATCTTACTATTATGTTAGAAAAACTGTTTTTCTTCCACTCTCACACTATTAACACAGAAGACTTCAGTGACCCCAAAAGGTGTGGGGATTTCTCCCTACCAGTAAGCATGCAAGCAAACAATTCTGTAGAGGACACCCTATTCAATTCAGTTCTGATACTGTCTACCTGGAGACAGTGTCAGACCCCAAAGATTGAGGGCTCAGTCCCCAAGACGGCCCCAACTTCAGATGCTAGTCACAAGCCCAGGCTGTCTTACCCAGTCTTGTGATCAACAAGGTATAAATCAGCATTTCCACAACCCCCCCTCAGATTGGGTTAATTTGCTAGAATGGCTCACAGAACTCAGAAACATTAATTTATATTTACTAGTTCATCATAAGGATATTACAAAGGATGCAGATGAGCTGGGCATGGTGGCACATGCCTGTAATCCCAGTGCATGGGAGGCTGAGACAGGAAGTTTGCAGGTTCCAGGAGAGCCTCAACAATGTAGTGAGGCTCTCTGCAATTAAGTGAGACCCTGACTCAAAATAAAAAACAAACAAAATGGGGCTGGGGGTGTAGCTCAGAGGTAAGATGCCCTTGGGTTCAATCCCCAGTAAAACACACACACACACACACACACACACACACACACACACACACACAATGATGCAGATGAAGAGATGCATACAGCAAGGTATTGGGGAAGAGGCCTGGGCTTCCATGCCCTTCCTGGATACTGCCCTCCAGGCACCTCCATGTCTCCAAGTGTTCAGCTACCAGGAAGCTCTCTGAACCCTCTCCTCTTGGGTTTTTATGGAGGCTTCATGATTTTTTTTATGACTGATTAAATCAATGACCATTGGTGATTAACTCAACCTTCAGCCCCTCTCCTCTCCCTGGAGACTTGGGGTGGGGCTGAAAGTCCCAACCTTCTGATCCTGCCTTGGTCTTTCAGTGACCATCCCCATCCTGAAGCTACCTGGCGACTGGCAAGCAACAAGGGGCTCATTCATATATTAAAAATATCACATTGAAGATTCCCAGTATATTCAGAGTTGTATTCCAGGACACAGGGAGAAAAACCAAGTAAATACTCCACAATATCACCATTATAATGGGTAACAAATGCAGAATGCAAAACCAGTATCAACAGTAGCTGGATAAAAAGTCATGGGACTAGCCATAAAAAAGAAGGAAATTGTGTCATTTGCAGTAACATGAATGAACCTGGAGGGCACAATGTTAACTGACATAAGCCAGGCACAGAAAGACAAATACCTATGATCTCACTCATAGGTGGAACCTAAAAAGCTATTTCTTATATATATGTATATAGTTTTATTAGTGAATTGTAATTATACACCTTATAGTGAGATTCAAAGTGATACATAAATACATGCACACATCATTTGGTGTATTTCCCTCCATATTAAAGCTATCTTATAGAAATAGAGAGTAGAATACTAATATAACAGAGGCTGGGAGGGTAGAGAGCAGGGGGGATAGAAAGAGATTGGTTAAGGGGTACGAAGTTGGGTAGGCAGAATAAATTCTGGTGTTCTGTTATACAAATGTGTGATTATGGTTAACACCATAATCATCAATTTCAAAGTAGCTAGAAGAGAAAATTTTGAATATCCTTACTACAAAAAATGAAGAGATGGAATTGCTAATCATCCTGATTTGATCAATACACAATGTATATGTACACAGAAACAGCATATTACATAAATAGGTATGATTATTATGTCAATTACAAATAAAAATAAGACACGGGGTGCGGTGGTGCACATCTGTAAACCCAGTACTCGAGAGGCTGAGACAGGAGGCTCACAGGTTCAAGGATAGCCTCAGCAATGTAGAGAGACTCTCAGCAACCTAGCAAGACCCTGTTTCAAACTAAAAAATACAATGGGTCTGGGGGCATAGCTCAGAGGTAGAATGCCCCCAGGTTCAATCCCCAGTACCAAAAAAATAAAGTGAAATAAAAATAAAAATATGAGGTGGGAGAAAGTCTTGGGGGGAAATTAAATACGCAAATGTTAAAGAAAAAGTAGACAAAAATCTATCTAGGTAGGGCAGACTGGCAGCTTGCAATTGAAACACAGGTCAGTTGAAACTGCAGAGAACTTTTCCAGTCTAAGCAGCTACTTTAAGATGAAAGGCAGTTGCAGCCTAAGGAGACTAGGAAACCAGAAGGAACAACAAGAAACAAGGCCTCCCAACTAGTTTGTTTTTGAGGTACTGGGGTTTGAACCCAGGGCCTTGTGTATACTAGGCAAGCACTACCCTTGAGCTACACTCCTGGCCATTTTCATATGTATGTATGTATGTATGTATGGATGGATGGATGGATGGATGGATGGATAGAGTGTAAATTGCCCAGGCTGGCCTCAAATTTGTGATCCTCCTGCCTCAGCCTCCCAATTAGCTGGAATTACAGGCATGCACTACCACCCCATCTATTTGTATTTTTAAAAAGCCCTTTTTTATGCAGACTGGCTAATTGCCCTGTCTTCTTAGGGTTTCTTAGCTAACCCCCAGGACCAGCTAACATGTACTTATAGACTTCTCAGCCACTGTCCAAATTCAGACCTCGCCAACAGGCATCCCAAATGAAGGAAACATTCTGGAAGAGCTTGGGAGATGTGTTTGGCCAGAGATCATGGGTCAGCCATAAAGAGTAAGGCTGTGTGGACAGCAATTTCTGTGCCCTGCTAAACACCATATGACCCTTTTTTGCGTACGCACATACACGTACACATCCTGGAAGCTGGTAAATCGTTCAGTCTTACCTTTTTCTTACCTGGGTTTTGCCTCCCTTGTCCTAAGTAGAACAGACTGTAATGACCCTCAGCTAAAATCAGAGATGGAGTAGCCATGACTGCTAAAACCTTGGGGTCGATTATGCCAGGCTTCATTTAAGCCACTGCCTGTTTAAAGGACCAAGAGCTCTATCTAATTAGGATTCCTAGTTGTGTAGTCCGCAACATGATATGGGGAAAGGACGCCAGTTAACCTAAAAGTTTATATTCTAGTAGGGTAGGGAATGAAAAGTTAAACAAGGCTTTGGTGGGATGCCCTAAGTGAACCAGGATAGGGCTGCTCCCCCAGGGGATTCACTTCTGCTCAGAAAAGCATTGCCTCAGCAGAGAAGTGACAGAGGCCATCCTTGAGCCACCTAAGCACCCAAGATTCCATATCTTGCTACAGTAAACTCATCCCACCCACCTGCACCATAGAAGAAAACATTGGTAAGGCCCAGGTTCAGAATGCCTGCTTAGTTCAACAGAGGTTCACTTTTTGCATCTAAAGGCAAAGACAATCCTGCAGGTGGGAAGCTCTGTGCAGGACTTTAGGTGCACGGTGACACAAAAGGCTGGGGAAAGAGAAAGGAAACAGAAGCTCCTCACTTGACTGCTTGGGTGTCTCTGAAAAGAGCCTCTGGTGTCCATCAAAGAGCCCACAGGGGCAGCAGGGCCCTTGGGGTGGCTCTCCATCTTCTCTCACAGCCTAGGTAGGACACTGCCCTGTGTGATGGTCATAAAGGTCACAAGGCCTACAGTTGGTGGAGCTCTTCCTCTTTGCAGCTGGTCAGCTGCAGGTGGCGCAGTATGATGTGCATCTCCTTGCAGTCTCTGGGACACTAGGTACTAGCATGCAGGCGCCCACTCAGAGCTATACCTCAGTCCTATTTTTTATTATTTTGAAACAGGGTCTCACTAAGTTGCGGAGGGCCTCATTAAGTAGTTGAGACTGGCCGTGAACCTGCAATCCTCTTATCTCAGCCTCCCAAGTACTGGGATTACAAGCGTGCGCCACCACGCCCGGCGCCCACACGCTTTGAGTGGCAGCCAATGAACGCAGCTCACAGGGGTCTACAACACGGCCTGCAACCACGACTTGGCCTTGGCTTTAGTATGCATCCAGCCTCATTGCTAGCCGCGGCCAGACACAGCGAAATGGTGAAAACTAGCAGAGAGACCTTGCCTCGGTGCTAACCTCGGCCAGACATGGTGAAATGGCGAAAACTAGCAGAGACAGACAATATGGATCCAAGAGGAGTCTGAGTTTTATGCCCCTGACAGATGCAACGCCAAACGTTTATATAAGGCTGTGGATGCTCACCCACCAATGGACTGAAGAGGCTCTGTAGCCCGAGGCCCCCATTGGCTGGTCCTTGGAACGACTTATCCAATCAGACGAGACCAGGAAAGTCACCTCATTTGCATACAGGCTGAGCACCAAGCAACAGACCTTTGTCGTTTGGTGCACAAGGCCCTGAAGATGGTCACGCTTGGGACCAATAGCTTCCCCAGATGCCCCAGCACTTGTCACCTCTGCTGGTTGGAAAACAGGAACAGGCATTTCAGCTCAGTGTTTTAGGCTAGAACAGGGAAACTACTCACCTTCTACCTGCTGAGACTGGGCAGTTGACCGGCAGGGCCAGGGAAAAAGGTATACAGATGTGTTGCGTGCTGGGGTGAGGTGGGGGGATGTTAGTGAAGGCTCCGCAACCCCCTCGCCCCCGCTGAACTAGTGAGATTTAGGAGCTTGTGTACCAGCTTCATAGGGAAAAGAGAGGGCATAGGCAAGTCCGGAGAGTAAAGGACTTTTAGGGAATGTAAGCAGGGCCCTTAGAAAAATAGGTGGGAGATACTACAGCATTTGTCTTGAGTATGGTCTTGACTTCTAGTCTCCTTCATGACCAGCAGTCACCTTCCTTTTTGATTAAGCCCCCGCAGAGCATTGATGCTGAGTTCCCTTTGCTGGACCTGGTTTTAGGCAGCACAGGGAGTTTTGAGAAAACCTCTCCCTGTATTTTCAATTTTTCAAGTGCCATAAGCTCACTATACTATAGTGCGGGGAGCCGGGCGTGGTGGTGCACGCTTGTAATCCCAGTACTTGGGAGGCTGAGACCGGAGGATCGCAGGTTCGCGGCCAGCCTCAGCTACTTAGTGAGGCCCTCTGCAACTTAGTGAGACCCTGTTTCAAAATAAAAAATAAAAAATAGGGCTTGGGATGCAGCTCGGAGGTAGAAGGCCCTTGGGTTCAATCCCCAGTACCGCAATAAATAAATTAATATACTGTGGGGAAGTATATCCCAAAGTCCTTCAGGCTCACATGGAGTTTTTTGTTTTTGTTTTTGTTTGGGTACTGGGGATTGAACCCAGGGGCATTCTACCTCTAAGATATACTCCCAGTCCTTTTTTATCTTTTATTTCAAAACAGGGTCTCCTAAGTTGCTGAGGCTGACTTCAGACCTGCAATCCTCCTGTCTCAGCCTCCCAAGTTCACACTCTGAGTTTTATAGGGTTTATGTCAAGCTTTGGTTTGGCCTTGTCCCTTTAGGGTTGCAAGAGGGTGCTACGCTCTGCCTGCCCCAGTCCTCTGGGTGGGAGGGGATCCCCCAGGAACCCCAGAAGAATTGAGCCAAAGGCAAGCTGGCCTGTCCCTGAGGATCTCAATTTGTCTCAGAAAAGTCATTCCTGTTACTAGCACACCTGACCCATTATGCACTGGTCACCGGCCGTCAGGGAGCCTGCAGTGCTGCATTCAGGGCCTCTCTGCACCAGCACTCAGCAGGTCTGCCTGAGGAACAAGGGGCCAGGGCAAGGGATCCAAGGCTGAGAGGCCTGAGAGCCAGGGACAGGAGATGAGGTGATTCCCAACGAGCTGGGAGGGGAGGCCAGGCTGGCTCCAGAGGATGGAGGAAAGCACTCGGCAGGTGTGTTCAGCCTAAAGAGGACAAGGACTGAAATTCCAGAGCCTAGTCCTGAGAATATCAATCTTTACAATGAAGGAAAGAAAGGAATCTTGGAAAGGTACCTAGAAGTTGCCCAGGCACAGGGAGAAATACCTCTCCTAGTCAAATTCAGACATTGCTACAAGAAAATAGGCTTATCCTGTCCAGCAGGGACTGCAAGGAGTCCTGTGGTTATTACTGTGTCTTACTGTGGATGTTTTCAAAATCCGTCTACTCTTACTTGTACAGAAAAAAATGTCTATAAAAGCAGATTTCAGAGTCCTACTTTGTCCCATGACAGTTTAATTCTGACTGGATGACTTAATCGTATGCTATATCAGTGGCAGTATTTTACTTAACATTTTTCATTTCTAAATGGTTTTATCAAAGCCAGGGCCGGGCGCAGTGGTGTATGCCTGGTAATCCCAGTACTTAGGAGGCTAAGACAAGAGGATTGCAGGTTCGAGGACAGCCTCAGCAAGTAGTGAGACTCTCATCAACCTAGCAAGACCCTGTTTAAAAATAAAAATTAAAAAATAGGGCTGGGATGTAGCTCAGAAGTAGAATATCCCTGGCTTTAGTACCACAGGGGGGTAAAAAAAAAAAAAAGCTGGGCATCGTGGCATACGCCTATAATCCCAATACTTGGAAGGCTGAGACAGGAGGATCGCAGGTTCACAGCTAGCCTCAGCAACTTAGCAAGGCCCTCTGAAACTTAATGAGACCCTGTTTCAAAAAATCTTAAAATAAAAAAAAAGGGCTGGGTGGATCTTAGAGGTAGAATGCCCCTGGGTTCAATCCCCAGTACCACAATAATCATCAAAATAAGAAATGGTTTTATCAACATTTAGATTTATTTGTCGAAGAGAAGTGGTTCAACAGCATATTCCTCTTCATGAACAAGTTTAATAAAAGCTCAGAGTCCTAAAGACTATCTTCCCAGAAAATAAAGACTTCAAAGAATTCCTGTCTCCTTTCACTTATCTCCAAATTGAGTAAGATTCCGTTAGGGAGGCAAAGGTTGGTGGCACACATCTGTAATCTCAGTACTTGGGAGGATGAGACAGGAGAACCACAAGTTCAAAGCCAGCCTCAGCAACTTAGCGAGATCATATTTCCAAATAAAAAATAAAATAGGGCTGGGGATGTAGCTTGGAGTTAGAATGCCCCTGGGTTCAATCCCAAGAAAACACACACACACACACACACACACACACACACAAACACACACACACACACACGCCCTTGGGAAATAAAGTACCTCAGCTAGAATCCTCATCAACTGATTTGTAAAACAAAGGTGCAAGGGTCACTTCCTTCAGGCCCCTCTGGCCACCCTGGACTTGTGCATGCCTGGTCTTCCCAGTAACTTCAACTGCCCTCTGGCTATTTGTGGCATTCTACCCACTTCCAGGCACTGGCCTTCCCCTGAGAAAATGCTGGCAAGTGCTGGGGCTGATCTTTGGGATGAACCTACCACTGGGACAGCTGCTCCACCCCTTGCACATCTCACCCAGGGCAGAGGGCTTCAGAGTGAATGTCATGTGGTCACAAGGCTGAGGAAGAAGTTAACAGAAGGGAATGCACAGTGGTAGTGCAGTCTCCGGAGAAGTCTCAAAGGGAAGCTGAGAGGAAGTTCACTGAAATCTAAGTGGCAGGGCACTGCCAAAGACCCACTTGGGTCTTTAAGGTTGAACTGGGAGCTGGGCGTGGTGGTACATGCCTGTAATCCCAGTACTTGGGAGGCCGAAACAGGAGGGCCGCAGGTTCAAAGCCAGCCTCAGCAACTTAGTGAGACTCTCAGCAATTTAGCAAGAAAAAATAAAATAGGGCTGGGAGTATAGCTCAGAAGTAGAATGCCCCTGGGTTCAATCCCCACCAAAAAAAAAAAAAAGGTTGAACTGGTTTACTTGCACATTGGAATATTCAAAGTACAGTTGACCCTCTGTGTCTGCTGGCTGCACACCCGTGGATTCAACTAAACACATCAAAAATACTCAAAAAGAAAAACCTGTCTGTACTCAACATGTACAGACTTTTATCATTATTCCCTGAGCAATACAGTAGAACAACTATTTACATAGCATTTACATTGTATTAGGTATGTTATCTAGAGATGATTTAAGGTATATGGGAAAATGTGCATACGTTACATGCATATATCATACCACTTTATTTAGGACTTGAGCATCTACAGACTTTGATGTTTGTGGGGGTCCTGGAAGCAATCCCCTGTGGATACTAAGGGACCATTGTATTCTTGTTAGTCTACTGCATGGGCCCCCAACCTTTCCCAGTATGCCTACCATCTTAATATTCCAAAAACTTCTAAGGCTCTTTCTACCAACCCTGCCTCTAAGATTTGATAGGGGGGTAGTTATAGAAAACCCAAACAGAAAGACTGAAAGAACTCTTAAGAACCTGTTTTTCTTCCATCAAGAAGTCATTCCACTAATAAATATATAAAAACATTAGCCGGGCGTGGTGGCGCATGCTTGTAATCCCAGTACTTGGGAGGCTGAGACTGGAGGATCCGGGTTCGTGGCCAGCCTCAGCTAATTAGTGAGGCCCTCCGCAACTTCGTGAGACCCGGTTTCAAAATAAAGGATAAAAAATAGGGCTGGGGGTGTAGCTCGGAGGTAGAATGCCCCTGGGTTCAATCCCCGGTACCGCAAAAAAAAAAAAAAAAATTAAAATAAAAAAAGTCATGAGCTAGGACAGCCACCCACCCTACTGCTGGCATCACTATTTTCCCACCACACAGTCCTCTGTTAGTTTCCTTTTTGTGTTAGTCCCTTCATTGCCCTTGCTCCCAAAACCTGTTCACCCATTTCTCACCCCACAGGTAACCAGGCCATTGGGCTCCATTTGTTTTGTCTGTCTGAAGTGTCCTTTTAAAACCATGGACATTTTAATTTTGGCCCTGTTTTCACACTCGACGTGGTACCCTGAAGCCCCATTCATGCAGCATGTCTGGCTCACCTCATTCTTCTCAGGGCTGTAGCATCCCCTGGCCCCCACCCCACCCCCCATTTCACCTTCTACCTTTCCAGTGAAGGGCGCTGGGTGCCCACCCTGCCTATCACCGCTAACCCAGTATAGGGAACAAGGGTGTGTACCACCCCCATGGACCTGGGAGAGGATGTCTTTGAAAGATAACACTTGGGGGTGGAATTTCTGGGCCCTGGGGTCACTGTGCCCTTATCTGAGGAACTCTGTCAGCCAATGTTGGAGTAACGCACCCTCTGTGCCTGGCAGCAGCATCTGGGGGGTGGGCAGCCACTTTCTCACCTCCACCTGTCTAGCAGGATCAGATACTCTTGTGGGCATACAATTTTTGTTGTTCCAAAATCTAATGAGTTGGAACATCTCTCTCTGGAAACCTGACCTTTTCTGGCTTCTGCTATGGACTGAATGTGTTTCCCTCCAAAATGTAAGCTAAAATCATTTCCACCCCCTGGTGATACTGTTAGGAGGTGGGGCCTTTGGGGGGTGTCTGGGTCATGAAATGCAGCCTCTTAATGGTATTGGTGCCCTTATAAAAGGGACCCCAGAGAGCCCCTTTCTCTTCCCCCACCAAGTGAGGACACAGCAAGAAAGGCCATCTTCCCTCACCAGGCACCCAACCTGCCACTGAATCTGACTCAGGAGAGGGAGGAACCCTGAAGGTGCAAGGGGGGAGGGAGGGTCCAACCCTTCTGCAGTGAGAAGGGGAAGGCCTGAGGCCTGGGGAGGGTGGGGATGGAGAGGATTTGGGCTACCCTGGCCATGGGGCCTGATGTAAACAGGAAAAGGACAGAATGGAGTTGTGCCAGCCACACTGCATTTTCATTTAATCCTGGAAGCAGGATTGTGGAGGGCTCTGTCCCTATTTGGGTTTATGCAGAGAGCAGTGTCCCACCCAGCTGGCAAGCAGCAGGCTGGGATGCTCTTTCCAAGATGCAGTTTGTCTTGCTGGAGTCAGAGGGACAGAGATGAGACACCCAGGGTTCCCCAAACACTGAGCCTACATCGTAGGGGTTAGGGTAATCAGGGCTCTTCACAAGGTCATGTGGTTTTCCTGGGCAATACTGAATCCCACAGGCAAACCTATCACTCTTTCTGAGACATAACCAGGCAGCTTGCTCCAGCCTGCTCATCATCCCTCACATCTGCTACTGTGAGGCAGAGGGAGCGGGAGGGGCAGGACTCCCACCCCTCACATACCATCTGACTTCAGAGGTCATATGCTGTGAAACGGAAGGGGCACTGGCTACAGCTGGGGCTGCTTTGCCCATGGCCCTCTATGCCTGCTCCTGCCCCTCCCTACTTCTTCCTGGTACCTGTAGTGTCTGTGGCTCACCCTTTCTGGGCTGCAGGAAACCCCCACATCCTTGATACCTCAATATCTGACTAGTTCCTCACCCCCACCCCCAGGTGATGTCTGCTTCCCCACCCCCGCCTTCAGCAGGAATCCTGTCAAATGGGTTCAGCCAGAGTCCCCCTCACGGTGTCTCTTCTCGGTCATCTTCCATTCATGGACCCCCTGCTCCTAGACTATTGGTTCCATGTTGGGCCTGGAGTGGTCTCTTCCCCACGTGACAGTGAGCCACACACCTATCTCAATGGTTCTAAATCAAGTCCACCTTATTGTGCTTTAACGAGTACCACTGAATAATTTTTCTTTAACACTGGAGACTGGTCATGGGTGGGGGGGAAGAGGCCATGAGGATGGAGACCAGAGGGACAGGAAGCAAACAGGCTGGAGCAAACCCACTTTATTTGGCACCAAGAGCCCAGCCCACACGGGGCAGTTCCGACTCAGTCACCACACTGGAGGTCAGGGACTGCTAAGGGCAAAAAATATCATCGAAAACCAGCCCCACCCACTGTGACCCAGTTATCTCTGAAAGCACACACACGAGGGTGAATCTAACATCTGTCTGCATCTACATTCCCTGACCCCATGCTTCTGTCCACTCTGTTTGGGTTTTTGTCACTTGGACTAAACTACACATAACAATGCTGCAGGCAACCACGCTACTGCTACATCACGAGCTTTGTGTCATGAGTTTTGTGAAATTCAACTACCGGAGGAGAAAATGAAGTGAGAAAAAGCCAAAGATACAGCCAGGGGAATACCGGGCTGGGCCTGGAGAGGAGCCGCCCCGCTGCCCCTTGTCCTGGGAAAGAGGGAGCCTTCCAGGAGAGGTGGGAGGGCCGGGGTCACTGTTGGCACCTGAGGGGCACAGCTTGAAGGGAAGGGGGATGAGGAGGCAGAGGGGGACAGAGTCAGGAGCATAAAGCCCAGCAAGACCCCAAGGGAGGGAAGGACTGCTCCCAGGAGGCAAGAACACTCTACTTTGTTTCCTTCTTTCTCTTCTCAAAACAGCTAGGTCACAACCATGTTACCTTTCCCCGGCACTAACCCCGAATCCAACCTTCACTGGGGAAGAATGTCCCCTGAACCAGCCCATCCTGGGCACCCTGAGGAAGGTGCAGGGCTTGGTTCCCTTGACACCAGAGACACTCCAACATACCAGGGCCTAAGCCATGGCCAGACTAAGAGCAGGGCCATAGGGAGGGCACCTAGGGCTAGTCCTACAGGAAACAGTACAGCCTGAACACACTCACGCCTTGAGGGAAATGGGAAACAACATTCTGTTGAGACTTGGAGCTGTGGGAACAACTGAAGCGGGGGCCTCCGATGCGTCACCCTGCGCCTGGCACTGTCGGTCTCACGGAAATGAGGACCTGTCGGATGGAGGGCAATGCAGGATGGATGGGCCAAGGGGGTGGGGGGGCTGCTGCAGGTCCTTCTGCCTTGGCTCCAGGGACCCACCTGCTGGGTCAGCGCCATCACTGCAGAGATGGAGAGAGAGAGAACCAGAGACAGGGACAGGTGGACAGAGAGATGGAGAGACAGAAACAGAGATGGATACAAAGAGGGATAGACAGAGAGAAAGACAGAAAGAGGTAGAGACAGAGAGGAAAGATAGAGAGAAACAGAGACAGACAGAGAAAGCAGAGACAGGAGAGACAGAGAGGGAGAGAAGGAGATAGATAGACAGACAGACACAGAGAGACAAGATGGATGGACAGAAAGGAAGAGACAGAGAGAGAGATACAGAGACAAATAGGGACAGACAGACAGAGAGAAGATAAGGAGACAGAGACAGATAAGAGATGGATGGACAGAAAGGGAGAGAGAGATACAGAGACAAATAGGGACAGAGACAGAAAGGAGACAGGGAGACAGAGAAACAGAGACAGAGAGGTAGAGACAGACAAAAGGAGAGACAGAGATACAGAAAGTAAACAGAGATGGAGACAGAGTCAGAGAGAGACAATGAGAAATAGACAAAGACAGAGAAGAGAGAGAAAAGGAGAGAGAGAAGAGACAGAGTCAGCTAAGTCCTGGGCACAACAACTGGAGCCCTGGTGACTGGACACCTACCAAGCCAGCCCCGCCCCAGCCATCTTCCCTGACCACCCATTCACTCCCCATACTCAACCCAGATGGCCACAGCAGGTGGAAGGTAGGCTGTGTGGTCTTAGGCCTTGTCTTTTGGAAAGTCTCCCCACAGCGGGGGGTTGTGGGGCTGGGGCTCCCAGCTCCCTGCTCCCAGCTGAGCTGTCCCAGAGGTGTGGGCCTCTCCCCACCCCAACTTGCCCAGCCCCGCAGGGGTACCTGTAGCAGCATGCTGAGCCCCAGGTTGCGGTGCTTCTTCTCCAGCTCCGACACGGCCTGCAGCAGGGACTGGAACCGCTCAGCTGGATCGGCCTGCTCATCCTCCAGGACACCCTCGTCCTTCTCGGCCTCCTGCAGAAAGTGCTCCTCCTCCTCAGCAAAGAAGGCCCGCAGCTTCTTATAGTCGGTCAGGGCTTTCTTTCTGCGGTCCATCACATGTCCCTGGAAGCAGCAGAAAGGACACCTGTGTCCTTGGGGTCCAGTGGGCACTTTGGCCCACCCTCCCCACTACTGCCATCCTGTCCCTGGGGGAGAGAAACCTATACCCTCTCAAAGGAGTGGAGGATATGACACCCCAAAGCGTGCTGCCTGGACACTGTGGATTAAAGGCACAGAAGGGAGATCGTTCTGACCATCATTGTATCTCAAAGCAGGAAACAGATGTCTTCTGCTAGGGAGTATGGCCCCCAAGATTTGTGTGCTGGAGCTGGTCCCAACATGGGGAGGCAGAGGAGGTGGGGCCTTTAATAGGAGGGGCCCGGGAGGGTCTAGGTCACTGGAGCTCTGCCCTAGCAAGGTATTAATACTGGCTCCCAGTAAAACAAGCTGTTATAAAAAGAGGTCCTGGCCCCAGTCTTCTGAGGAGCACCTTCACCACAGTGAGGCCATCTACCATGAGGCCCTCCCATGAGGCCAACACTCAGGGCTGCTTGATCTTGGACTTTCAGCCCCCAGAAACGTGAGCCAATTAAACCACTTTTCTTTATAAAATACATGGCCTTGAGTATTTTTGCTACAACAGTAAACAAACCAACAACCCCTCCCTGTACCAAAAGGAATAACATTCTCGTTATGGAGGATGGATGTCTAGGCCAAGAGGATTCTGTACAGACCTTATCAAAACAACTTATCTTTTATGTCTCCAGACATAACTTAGTTGCTTTTTCACAACCTGCTAATCTTTGCCCATTCAGTATACGAATATGACTCTACTTCTTGGGGGTCTTAGTTTCTTTGGGAGGGCCCCATGTCACATAAAACTTATGTTAATGAATGTGTGTATTCTCCTGTCGATCTACCTATGTCAATTCAATTTGTGGGCCCGACCTGGGACCTTAGGAGAGGAGGTAATGTCCTGTCCCTCTAGATAGTCGTTCCTCCATTCCATGGAGGATTGGCTCCATAATGCCACTAAGGATACTGCATGCATGGATGCTAAAGTCTTCAACTAGTCACATCCTCTCTAGTACTGTAAATCATCTCTAGAGGACTTATAATACCTCATA
This sequence comes from Glis glis, assembly GCA_004027185.1. NCBI lineage: Eukaryota > Metazoa > Chordata > Mammalia > Rodentia > Gliridae > Glis > Glis glis. The sequence goes on from PVJS01020394.1 coordinate 30,589, forward strand.
CCAACCTGAATACCATGTGAATAGTTGTTCTATTGTATTGGTTATGGAATAATGGCAAGAAAACACCCTCTTCGTATTCAGTACATATGTATAAAAGAAAAAAAAGGAAGTTGGATATTACAAATAACCCACACATAAAACATGTGGAAAAAGAGGGTCCCTGATCCCTTTGGTTGGACTCTATTTGGGAAATATCCACAAATACATCCTAGAAAACTACCCTGGAGTTCACTAAGTCCACTCAAAGGCCCCTCCTTCAGCCAAACAGGCTGGGCAGCTGCCCAGTGCAGCAACCTAGCCCATTTCCTGTGCCCAGGCAACCCCTAGCTCACCAAGACCCAAGCCTACCACACCCCACTTGCCTTCCACACAGCAGCTGCCGACTCTGCCTGGCCATGCAGGTCCCGGGCGTCGTTCAAGTCCTTCCTCATAATTTCGACCGACCCCTTGTTCTCCTGAGAGAGAAGCTGGTTACTGGGGGAGGGGAGGAAAGCTTGGGGCCCCTAGCTCAGGACAGGGACTTTGCACCTGCTGATTCCACTAACAGTCTAGTTGTCCCAGACTGTCTCCAAGCACAGTCTCTGGATGCAGACGTTATGCAAAAAAGAAAAAGGGCTACAGGTACCAACAGCCACCCAGTACCCTGGCAAAAGGTTTCCCAAACGGCACACCTTCTTAGAACAAATGAAGTGGGTAGGAACCAGGGCAGCTCTTTAGGCCAGCTTTGGAACTCAGAGTGAGCTGGGTCCATACTAAAGGCCCGCTTGGCCTCCCCTGTGCTCTGCCTGGCCCTGCAGGAGTTGCTCTCGCCAGGAAGAGGACCCACAATGCAGGACAACTCAGCCCCAACAGGTAGGACCAGCCATCCACTCCAGGATGGGTTTGGAGTGCATACACCAGCCCCCACCACTGTGGTGTGCATGACAGAGACCCCAGTCCCCACTCCCTGGGCTTCTGGTGCACCATCCTCAGAATGGGCTGTCAGCAGCACCCAGACACTCATTTGAGCACACAAAGTTGTCTATCTCTTTTCTGCTGGTCAGGGACGAGCAGGACTGTCTAGGTACCCAGGGACCCGGCTATTTATCCTCCCAGAAATCACGGCTGTGCCCCCTACCCACTCCCCAAGGGCAAGGCTCCAGGGCCCAGGACTCAGCTACCACCCAACTCAGTGGGTTTCTACCCAATGGTAAGTGCACATGCAATGGCCAAGACCACAGTGGAGAAGGTCCCAGGACAGGTGGATGGAGGGAACCTCGGAGGGTCTTGGACGACAGAACCTCAGGGCTCCATCAGCAAGGGGCGGGGCCTGGCGCGGTGACGTCACACCCAGTGCAAAGAGTGGAGGGGCCCATCTGTGGGGCGGAGGAGTCCTGGGAGGTAGGGCACCAGGTAGATGGGGGGAAAGGACCTCCTGGTCTAGAGATGGGGATGAGATGAGACACTGCCTGGTTGGGGTCTGGGGATGGAGATGAAACCAAGGCATTCCCTGGAGGTGGGGGATGGAGGGACAGGGCAGGGTCCTGTAGTGAGGACAGCAGAGGTGGGGGAGGGGCAGGGCTTCCCACGGACCCCAAGAGGGCGCAAGGCACCGCGAGGACCCCGGGGAAGGGAGGGATCGAGGCGCCACGGGGAACCGGCCGGCGCACCTTGCCGCGCAGCGCCTTCCTCCAGCGCGGCTCCCACTCGGGCGGCTCCGGGCCCGCCGCCATGCGGCAGGCGGCACACAGTGGGTCTCCGTCGGCGCGGCACAGCAGCTGCAGCGCGGCCTCGCTGGCCGGGCCGTCGCGCGCGGGCGCCGCGGCCGCCTCCTCGAGCGCCAGCAAGCGGCGGCTGAGAGGCGGGCGGCCGGGCTCCACGGCGCGCTGCCAGCAGTCGTCGGAGCACTCGGGGCATGGGAAGGGCCCGTCCTCCTCGGCCCAGAAGCGCACCACGCACGCCCGGCAGAAGCGGTGGCCGCAGTCGGCGCGCACGGGCTCGCGGGGCGCGCGCTGGCACAGGGCGCAGGCGGCCTCGGCGGGGCCGGCGGGGAGCGCCAGGGCTG
>PVJS01020395.1:0-32633 GCA_004027185.1 Glis glis
CGGGGATTGAACCCAGGGGCTTTCTACCTCCGCGCTACGCCCCCGGCCCTATTTTTTATCCTTTATTTTGAAACCGGGTCTCGCGAAATTGCGGAGGGCCTCACTAGATAGAGAGAGAGAGAAATAGAGAGAGAGAGAGAGAGAGAGAGAGAAAGCGCTGAGGCTGGCTGCGAACCTGGATCCTCCGGTCTCCACCTCCCAAAGTACTAGGATTACAAGCGTGCGCCATCACGCCCGGCAGGAGGAGCAATCTTTCTAAGATGTGAAACTAGTGTTGCAAATTTCACTTTATTTTAAATGAGATAATAGTTGTTGGAGTTGCTCTTACATTTATTTTTTCATTCATTTCTTTTTGCAGTCTAGGGTAGAACCCAGGGCCATGGACATGCTAGGCAAGCACTCCACCACTGAGCTACACCCCAACTCTGCTTTTACTTTTAATATCTCATTTAAGTCTTGGGAAGATTCTACATAAGAATTGTCTTCATTTTACAGATAAAACTGAGACTTAGCTATGTGAAAGGACTCAAGGTCACATAGCAATGACACCTTACACAATCAGGATTTTTCCCCCTTTGGTACCAGAGGTTGAACACAGAACTTCCGAGCTACACCCCCAGACCTTTTTATTTTGAAACAGAGTCTTGCTAAGTTGCTGAGGGTCTTACTAAATTGCTAAGGCTGGCTTTGAACCTGCGATCCTCCCGTCTCAGCCTCTCCAGTATTGGAATTGCAGGCATTCACCACCATGCCCAGCTCAGAATCAGAATTTGAACTTAGGTTTGTCTTAGATCACAAAATCCATGTCCAAAGCTATTTAAGGGCCAGGTGTGGTGGTGCACGCCTGTACTGTGAGGCTGAGACAGGAGGATCACAGGTTTGAGGCCAGCATGCAGTAACTTATGAGACCCTGTTTCAACATAAAAACTAAAAGAGAGTTAGGAGTGTAGCTCAGAGGTAGAGCGCCCCTGAGTTCAATCTCCAGTTTCACCCCCCCCACACACACACACACAGACAAGTATTTAAGGTGGTGAACTCGGTACCTGGCACATAACTGACGGACCAATGTTACTTTCCTCATAGTCCCCTCTTTTGAAGAATTTCACTCTCTCCAGCAATGTGCAGAGCCCTGTTCCAATGTGGGTGGCTCACCTCCCCAAATACATCCTCTCTCCCTCCCTGCCATCCATCATCACCCCCACCCATCAGGCCACATCTGACCACTTGCTATTTCCCCAGATCTCCCATTTCTTTCACATCTTTGTCTTTGAAATCCTCTTTCCCACAGCTTGGCAAGCCTTTTCTTTCTTTATCCTTCTTCATCCTCAAGCACCAGGTCAGACAGCATCTACTCCGTGACACTTCTCATCCCCCAAACATGGAATTCATGGCTCCAGGCCCCCTTTTGCCAACACCCTTGTTCTTTATGCCTATTTGTGCTGATCATATTGGAGTGTGTTAGCCAGGCCCCCTCTTCCTTGTCTCTTTGTATCCTCAGAGCCTGGCATTGTGTCTGGGACAAAATAGGCACTCAGTAGAAATTTGTTGAGCTTCGTTCAATCCCACATCCCTCCCTGTGTCAAACACTTTATTTTGACCACATTGCAAAGGTTACAATGTCTCCAAAGAGTTGCTGATGTGCCTTTGTTCTCTCTGACTTCCACACCATGTCCCCATTGAAGCCGTTCTTGGCAAAGTCACCAGAGTCCTCCATGGTACCAGATCCCCAACCCTCTCTTGTCCTCATCCTCGTGGTCTCAGCAGTGTCAGGCACAGTCGCATCCTTTCTGCAGTGCTCCTTCCTCCCAGCCTCACAGCCTGCAGTGTTCTCTTGCCTCTCCGGGCTGCCTTGATCCTCCATCTGACCCTCAGAGATGGAGTGCCTCGGGCTCATCCTCACCCCCCTCTCCTCCATTCCCTGCAGTTTAAGATACTTCTCCGTCTTTAGCTCTCAGCTCTGGATTCAAATATTTAATGACCTACTTGATTTAGATGATACTTAGGTATCTCAGGCTTAAAAGCCTAGCAATTGACTCAATTTAACCCCCAAACCTCTCCTCCTTCAGTCCTTCCTTCTCAGTAAAAGGCACGATGATGATCACGCATCCCCTTCCTGGGACTGGGCAGCCACTCTCTTAAAAGAGAAAGTATCTTAGAAGAGGGGTGCAATCTAGGGATATCTAAACATCATGGGTTCCGACGTCTGGCTTAAAATGGAAAAAGACCACATTCTTTAAGCTGGCATTTGATGCCCAGTAGCTCTGGCCAGCCCACCTTTCCAGCCCCAGTTTTGATCTCACCCCTAGATCAGAAATGGACAAACTATGGGTTTTGTGTGTGTGTGTGTGTGTGTGTGTGTGTGTGTGTGTGGTACTGGGACTTGAACCCAGAGGCATTCTACCTCCAAGCTTCGCCCCCAGATCGATTTTATTTCTTATTTGGAAACAGGGTCTCACTAGGTTGCTGAGAGCCTCCCTAAGTTGCTGAGGCTGGCGGCTTTGAACCTGCAATCTTCCTGTCTCAGCTTCCCAAGTACTGGGATTACAAGCATGCGCCACCATGCCCAACTGACAGACTACGGTTCTTGAGCCAAATGTGGTTTGGTTTGGTTTCATATGGTTTGGTTTGGTTTTTGCAGTACTAGGGATTGAACCCAGGAGCACTCTACAACTGAGCTATACCCCTAACCCTTTTTAGTTTTTTATGTTGAGATAGGATCACATTAAGTTGCCCAGGCTGGCCTCCAACTTGTGATCCTCCTGCCTTAGCCTCCCAAGTAGCTAGGATTATAGGTGTGCACCACCGTGCCCAGCCCACCATATGGGCATGGTGCTTATACAGCCCATAAGCAAAGACTGATTCTTCTTTTTTTTCCTGAGGATTGAACCCAGGGGCATTTTGCCTCCAAGCTCCACCCCCAGCCATTTTAATTTTTTATTTTGAAACAGTGTCTCCCTAAATTGCTGAGGATGGCCCTGGACCTTCCATCCTCCTGTCTCCCACTTACTGGGATTACAGGCATGCGCCACCACACCTGGCTCTGATTCTTTTTCAATGATTGTTTTAGTCACCATTTTCACCACTGTGACCCAAACACCCGACACGCACAACTTAGAGGAAGAAGGTTTTGATTTCCTCATGGTCCTGGAGACTTCAGTCAACGTGAGGTCGGGTTGTGGCAGCAGAGCTCAGGGCTCTGGTGGTGGGGAGCAGAGAGGGGGTGTGAAAGAGAGCAATGCTGTAGCAGTTGACCAGAGCTATTCCCAGCCATGACCCTAGGGACCCACCTCCAGCCATATCCCACCTCCAAACAAGGCTGTGTTATCTAACACATGAGGGTTGGGGGACACTTTTTTTTTGTGGTACCGGGGATTGAACCCAGGGGCGTTCTACCTCCGCGCTACACCCCCGGCCCTATTTTTTATACTTTATTTTGAAACCAGGTCTCACGAAGTTGCGGAGGACCTCACTAAGTAGAGAGAGAGAGAGAGAGAGAGAGAGAGAGCTGAGGCTGGCTGCGAACCCGGATCCTCCGGTCTTCACCTCCCAAAGTACTGGGATTACAAGCGTGTGCCACCACGCCTGGCATTGGGGGACACTTTAAACCATAGCAATGACTTAAAAAAATCAAAAGAAGAATAATATTTTGTGACACATGAAAACAATATGAAATTCAAATTTCCTGTCTGTACATCGAGTTGTAGTGAACACAGCCACACTCGCTTACTTATTGCTTCTTACTTCTGCTTTCACGCTAGGAGGACAGAGTTGAGTAGTTGGAACCGAGAATATATGACCTACAAAGAAAAACATTGTCTCTCTGGTCTTCTATTTAAAAAAAATTTGCCAGGCATGGTGGTGCTCGCCTGTAATCCCAGTGCTTGGAAGGCTGAGACAGGAGGATCGCAGGTTGGAGGCCAGCCTCAATAACTTAGGCAACTTAGAAAGACCCTGTTTCAAAATAAAAAATAAAACAGGGCTGGACTGTAGCTCAGGTAGAATGCACCTGGGTTTAAGCTCCAATAAAAAAAAAATTTGCCAAGCCCGCACCTTCTAGAATCTTCCATCACAGTTCCACCCAGTGGTTTCTCATCCTCCACACCTCTCTAGTAATAACTAAAGTCAGTGTACTTACTGACAGAGGTACTTACCACCAGGGCTTGGTACTGACTGCTGGCCTTTCGGATGCATATGTCCTGTGTCCTCTCCCCACTGGGAATTACTAGAGGGCAGGAACGGTGTCTGGTGTCCCAGGGCTCATCACAAGGCCTAGCAACATCATGCACACATAGAAAGTAGATATGGAGCCAGGCATGGTAGCACACGCTTGTAATCCCAGTACTTGGGAGGCTGAGACAGGAGGATCGCAGATTCGTGGCCAGTCTCAGCAACTTAATGAGGCCCTCTGCAACTTAGTGAGACCCTGTTTCAAAACAAAAGAATAAAATCGGGCTGAGAGTAGAGTTTGGAGATAGAATGTCCCTGGGTTCTATCCCCAGTACCACACACACACACGAGAGGGAAGGAAGGAAAGAAGGAAGGAAGGAAGGAAGGAAGGAAGGAAGGAAGGAAGGAAGGAAGGAAGGAAGATGGGTGTGGACATGCTCCTTTCTGAGTGGTCTCTTCTCAGAATGTCTCCTGACATTCCCCTATTTCAGTCTGAGAAAGAGCTGACTCCATACAGTACTTACATAGGTATTCTATTTAAAGGAAGATGCAAATTGCCTCTGAGTCCCCTCTAGTTTATCACCATGAGGCGCTGAAGACAAGCATAGCTGAGAAGTTGCTGAGAACAGCTTCACCACGGGGTGGGGCAGTGAGGCAGGACAGGGCCCCCGGCTCCAATCCTGGCTCCACCATCTACATCGCTTTCCGTAGTTCACCTGTCCTTCCTGCATTTCATCATCCATAAACCTGTAGAGTGAAACTTGGAGATCTGCTTTGAGCAGGAGATTCCCCCAAAATCCTTTCTAGTTCCAAAAGCTAAGGGTTGTGTTTTTCCTGTACATCCTCAGGGTGGTGAAAATTCTTAAGTTCACCTGCCTGCCAGGAGAAGCAGCCTCCTGGACCCCAACCAGCTCTCCTCAAGCTGCGGCCTCTCTCGGGGCCCTCTGACTCCCATCCCTTACTTAAGCAGCACAGCACAGCACAGCGACCCGAGGGACAGGCATTGTTATCTCCATTCAGCAGACAAGAAAATGAGACCCGAAATGCAGAAGTGATTTCCTGCCCAGGGACAGCATGTCATAGGACTCCAGGAGTGCTGCTCACATCTTGGCCTGTGTGAATGGTGCTCTCTAGGATCGTAATATATTGGTGATTTTCAAACTTTGATGTTTGACACCTGGAGATCTTGTTAAAACAGATTTTGATTCAGTCACTCTGGGGTAGGGCCTGCGATGCTGTATTTCTAACAAGCTCCCACATGATATGGATCCTGCTGGTCTCTGGATCCCACCTTGAATAGCCAGGTAGTGTACAACCTGTGCAGCTGTACATAGCAGCCCTGCCAAGCAGACAGCTCTTAGGTGAGACTTAAATTTAGGTCTTTGGACTCAAAGTCCAGTGGTCTCAATGCTGACTCAGGGCTTTGCAAAAAGCACCTCCAGTCTGGGAACATGGGTGTCTGTTACCTGGAGGAATTTGTTTTTTTTTTTTTATTCGAGTGTTATTGGATAATTTTCCCCTTTATATTTTCTTTTTTAACTTATCTTTTTAAATATATTAATTTATTGATGCATTGTAGTTATACATTTTGATGAGTGACAGGGTATCAGCAGCATGCATGCACACATTGCTCATTCAGCCCTCCCTCAAACCCCACCCTATTCCCTCGCCCTTCCCTCCTTTTCATGCTCAGCATAGTGATTGACTCTGATAAATTTGTGTGTATACATCGGGTGCGTTAGTGGGTTTCCCTCTTCCCCCTCCCATTTCCCTGAGTTAGGTCCCCTTCTTGCTCATCTAAAGTTTTCTCCTTTGTCTGGAGTCCCTTCTAAGTCCCATTCTCCCTAGCTTCCACATATTAGGGAGAACATCCAACTTTTCACTCTTTGTGACTGATTAATCTCACTTAGCATAATGTTCTCCAGTTCCCTCCATTTCCCTGTAAATGATGTAATTTTGTTCTTCTTTATGGCTGTGTAAAATTCCATTGTGTACGTATCCCGTAGTTTTGTAATCCATTCATCAGTTGATGGGCATCTTGGCTGGTTCCAAAGTTTGGCAATTGTGAATTGTGCAGCTATAAACATAGATACACATGCATTAGTCTGGTAGTTTGATTTCAGTTCTTTTTGGTAGATGCCTAGAAGAGGTATTGCTGGGTCATATGGTAGGTTCATTCCCATTCTTCTGAGGATCCTCCACACTGTTTTCCAAAGTGGTCGCACTAATCTACAATCCCACCAACAGTGTGTTAGAGTTCCTACTTCTCCACCTCCTCACCAGCATTTGTTGTTGTTTGTGTTTTTAATGATTACCATTCTAATTGGGGTTAGGTGAAATCTCAGGGTAGTTTTGATTTGTATCTCTCTGATTGCTAATGATGTTGAACATTTTTTCATACATTTATTGGCCATTTGTGTTTCTTCTTCTGTGAAGTGTCTATTTAGTTCACTTGCCCATTTTTTGATTGGGTGGAGGAAGTTTGATAAGGAAATATTTACTAAGGAGGAACTAAGGTCTGCCCTGCTAGCTAGCAGTCCCAAGCCAGGACCCTCTGGAGCAGATGTTGGCAGACATCTGCCTCGGTTAGAAGCCCTGTGGGAACCAGAGGGAGCCAAGGGACCGCATATCGAGCTAAGGGCAACCTGGGGCCAGGAGGACCGATGAAAGGAAGCTGGGTCCTGGTCTGCAGCTCCCAGGGTGGCTAATGAGCAGGGTGTTCTTTCTTGCAGGTGCTGGGAAGGGGGATGATGCTTGTGAGGAGAGTAAGTTTAAGCTGCAGCCTGGGAATCCTGAGTTCCCGGGATCCTCCTGCCGCAGCCGAGCTGGCTCGGGGCCCGGTTCTGTTTGCTTGGAACAGCCTGACATTTTGCAAGGAGCCCTTTGCACACAGGTGCGCCTTCTGGCCTCTCAAGGGTAACTGCCCAAGAGGCGCAGGTGCTCTGTGCTGGGGCTCCAACCACAGTTGGAGAAATCAACATGACAGTGTACTGTGGACAGCTTTGTACACTGTAGAGTGCTGTGTGATGCCAGGGTCCTGGGGTGCAAGGTGGGCCTACAGTGAGGTGCAACTCTAACGGTAAAAGGAAGGCTTTTGTTGGAAAAGTTTGGTAGGACTTGGGGGAAACTACAGGGCGCTGGGCATGACAGAAAGATGGGGAAGGGGGTGGCAAACTTGCGGGTGGGGACCTGGGCTTAAACCCTGGCCCTGCTCCTCACCAGCTGCAGGCCCATCTCTGCAATTCTCCGAGTCTCCATTGTCTCGTGTGTGAGAGGGTCAATGAAGCAATAGGTACCACCATCTCTGCTGGGTTACTGTGGAGTTTAAGTGTACTTGGGGGTACTTGACACACGGTGTATATGGATTGACCCACTGAGGCGTGGGGTCACATGTGCAGACCACTGAGCCCTGTGTGGGGGATGTGAGCCCCTGCTTGGCCCCAGAAGCCTGGCCTGGCCTTGATCAGATGCCTTCCTTTCCTGGGGCCTTGTTTCCTGTGTGAACAGTGAAGAGGGGTTGGAGCAGGTGCCCTCCGGGCCCTGGACCTGCATCCAAATGGCTGTAAGTTCTGGGCAGCAAGGCCTGAGTTGGGATGTCCAACCCTCGTTGACATGACTGAAGCAGGAAGAGCCTTCCAGGCTGGGGTGGGGGGCCTCAGCTCTTGCTGGAGACCCCAGAGCCAGTGGCTGTCCAGAAGCATCTTTCCCTGGGCAGCTCCTGCAGCCCGGGTCCTCAGGGTGGCTCAGTCACCAGATACTCAGCAGGATGGAGCAAGAGCCTTCCAAGGTCACGTCTAGGAAGCATGGTAAAGCCAGTGGCTTCTGCCTCAGCCCTGCTGCTCCCACGCCCCACATCTGCCACATGAGAGAACCAGCGGGACACACTGGCCTGCACATTCCCACAGCTGGTGCCTGCTCCTTACACCTTCCAGAAGCCAAGGGCAGTCCTGCTGGATCTGGAAGCAGCAGGGATGCAAACCAGGCTGCGATGGGTGGGCCGGTGAGAGGGAATGTCTATGGAGAACACCCAATTTTAACTTTCTTTTTTTTTTTTTTTGTACTGGGAATTGAACCCAGTACACTCCCAGCCCTATTTTATTTTTTTTATTTTGAAACAGAGCCTTGCTAAGTTGCTGAGGGTCTCACTAAGTTGCTAAGGGTGACCTTGAACCTGCAATCCTCTTATCTCAGCCTCCCAAGTAGTGGGATTACAGGCGTGGGCCACCACGCCTGGCTGAGAACACCCAGTTTAAGGTGGGGAGCTGGAGGTTCAGGGGCTCACAGGAGGGTGGCAGAGCCAGATCCACAGTCCGGCACTGTGTCATCACTATATAACTGCTGTTTCCAAACGCAACATTCCCTCTTCCAGGTGCAACCCTCTCCCAGGAGAGCCCTTAGGAACTGGAAGCAGAGCCCTGTCCCCAGGGTCTGCGGTGCCAGGACCAACCTCCTACGTTTCTTCAACCATTTTTCTCCCATGGGGGGTCCTGCCCCCCTCCTAGGGTTGATGGAGTTAGCAGAAGTTAATAATTAATTTACGACACTCAGTTAAATTAGAATTTTACATAAATAATTTTGAGAGGGTACTGAGAATCAAACCCAGGGGCATTCTACCTCCAAGAAACACCCCCAGCCCTACTTTATTTTTTCTTTTGAAACAGATCTTGCTAAATTGCTAAGGGTCTTGCTAAATTGCCTAGGTTGTCCTCGAACCTATGATCCTCCTCTCTCAGCCTCTCAAGTACTAGGATTACAGACGTGCGCCACCACGCCTGGCAAACAATCTTTTAGTGTAAGTGCATCCTGTACAAGTATTTGGACATGCATCTACTAAAAAAATTGTTTGTTGGCCTGGCACATGCTTGTAATCCCAGCTACTTAGGAGGCTGAGGCAGGAAGATCGCAAGTTCAAGTCCAACCTGGGCAATTAATGAGATCCTGTCTCAAGATAAAAAAATAAAAAGGGCTGGGGATGTAGCTGAGTGGCAGAGCACCCATGGGTCAATCCCCAGTACCTCAAAAGAAAAAAAAAATAGTTAACTAACTAACTAAAAGTTATGTGTTGTTCATCTGAAGTTTAACTGTATGACCTGTATTCTTTGTAGCAACCCCACTACCGTCCACCTCCTCCTAGCTCACCCCTCTCTGGGAGGAACTAGAGAAGATTCAAGAAGGTCACAGGGCCTCACATTGGTAGAGACTTTAATGGGCAGCCCCTAGAGACCTCGCCTCTGCCTCTACCCCGCCTGCGCTCCTTCCTCCCTCCAGGCCAACGCTGGCCGGCGATGGCGGCGCGCGGCCTCTGTGAGCGGCCCTTGTGGTTCTGCCCCGGCCCTGTCCTGGGCTGCGACTTCTGGCTGGTGCTATTCATCACCATCACGTTGCTTTTGCTGACCAGCACCTCGAACAGTTTATTCTTCTCTAGATCCCAAAGTGGGGGTTCTGGGAGGGAAGTCAAGGATTTGCCTCTGCTGTGCAGAGGTCTGGCTTTCACCCCTGTAGAATGGGGGTACACTGCCCAGACTGCACCTCCACCAGGGCCACAAGGAGACGAAGGCCAGTGACCCCAGGGTGGCTGTGTGTTCACTTGATGGGGCTGAGGGTACCCAGGTGCTTGGTTACACTTTATTTCTGGATGAGGTTAACGCTTGAATTAGTGCACTGACTAAAGCAGATGGCTTTCCTCAGGGTGGCCTGGCCCAGCCAGCTGAGGGCCCAAACAGACCACAAGGCTGAGATGAAGTTGGGCACGGTGGCGCACACCTGTAATCCCAGTACTTGGGAGGCTGAGACAGGAGGATTGCGGGTTCAAGGCCAGTCTCAGCAACTTAAAGAGACCTTCAGCAACTGTACAAGACTCTTGTTTCAAAATAGGAGTATAGCTTGGAGATAGAATGCCCCTGGGTTATAACCCCCAGGTTTTGTTTTGTTTTTTTTGTGTGTGGCACTGGGGATTGAACCCAGGGGCATTCTACCTCTGAGCTACACCTCCAGCCCGATTTTATTTCTTATTTGGAAACAGAGTCTCACTAAGTTGTGGAGGGCCTTGCTAAGTTGCCAAGGCTGGCTCCGAACCTGCGATGCTGATGTCTCAGGCTCCAAAGTACTGGGGTTACAAGCATGCACCACCACACCTGGCTATAACCCCCAGTTAAAAAAAAAAAAAAGCCTGAGCAGGAAAGCATGCTCTTTCTTTCTCTGCCTGTCTTCCAACTGGGACATTGGTCTTCTGTCCTCAGACTCAGACTGACTCTTATACCATCCTGGGTCCAGACTTTCCCATAATTATGCGAGCCAATTCTTTATAATAAATCTCTGTGTGTTCATGTATATATCCTCTTAGTTCGGTTTCTCTGGAGACCCTGACACAAACTCTGTCCTCCCTCCGGCCTCCCCACCATGAGAGGCCCATGTGGGCACACACACTGCAGCATCCCAGAAGCTGTTGACAGATCTCCCCCAGACGCCTCCTCCCCTGGCCTGGGCCTGTGGTTGGGGACTGTCCTAGGCAAGGGTACAACGTCCAACAATGTCATACAAAGGGTGGCTTTGGCCTAATGCCATCCGGAGCTCTGGGACACCGCAGAGTTGTCCCAGTCAGGAGCAAGAAGGCTGGGGTATTCATAGCCCCCTCACTCCCAGCCACTGGGGGACATAAAAGTCCCAGCACCTCCTGTTTCCATGGTCCTCCAGCAGCGAGAGGCAGGGGTGGGCTGCTGGGAGTGAGCACTCGTGGGGGGCCAAGGCAGGGGAAATGAGGGGACATGGAACTTCATTCTGATGTGAGACTACAATACACCAATAAAAGTATATTAAAAATAATAAAGAGGGGACACGGGGGACCACAGGGCAGGCATAGGGCAGGAGAGCAAGGGAGGGCAAGTTGGGAGGTTTTGCCTTCCTGTGGCCCACCCCAAGCTCACCTCGAAGAGTCTGAGTTTCCCTCAGGAAAAAGCCTTCCTAGTTGGGTGAGGTGGCACACACCTATAATCCCAGGGCAGGTCGCAGGACTGAGGGAGTACTTGGGAGGCTGAGACAGGAGAATCGCAGGTTCGAGGACAGCCTCAGTAAGTAGTGAGACTCATCAACCTAGCGAGACTCTGTTTTGAAAAATAAAAACAAAATAGAGCTGGGATTGTAGCTTGAAGGTAGACTGCCTCTGGGTTCAATCCCCAGTACCTAAATAAATAAATAAATAAAAATAAATAAATAAATAAATAAATAAATAAAAAGGGCTGGGAGGGGGTCACTCAGAGGTAGAATGTCCCTGTGTTCAATCTCCAGTACCAAAAAAAAAAAGAAAAAAAAGGTCTCTAAGAAAGTAATACCCCAGGCTCAGGCCACACCCCTATAAGTCTCCAGTCTGCAGCTATTTTTGTCTTACTCTAATAACAATAAGCTCATTGTGCACACTTCCTGACTAATCCTGTTAGTGCAGCAGGAGCAGGGTGGGGCAGGTCGCAGGACTAAGGAAGGAACTTTAGGTCAAGAATGAAGGCTGACACACCGAGCTTAGTCAACAGTGGGAAAGACCATGACTCCCAGGCCCAGCCATGGCGCCGCGCCCCGCCCCACCCCCACTCAGCCCCACCCCCATTCAGCGCCTACTTATCCTAGCCGGCCCTGGGATTCCGCTCTGCAGGGCAACATGGAAAGCTACAGGCCTGCCAGCAGGCAGCAGATACTCCCTGTCTCCAGCGCATGCCAGATCCAGTGCTAGGCTCTTGTTGCCTGACTTCATTTCCCCTAGTGCCCAGCCCTGTGGCCCCTGTCCCCACAAAGCAGCTACTGTGAGCTGTTTATTCAAAGAAAGTGGAGGCTCAGAGAGACTAAGAGATTGATCCCACTGTCCACGCCTGGTAAGTGGTGGTGTCCTATTCAAAGCCAGGCCCACTGGGGTGTCTTTCTGCACCTCTGAGACTGTACCTAGGGGTCCAGGCTGGAATCGTTAAGAGGTGGAGGCTCCAAGCCAGGACTGGATGGATGGGGGTCCTTGGGCGAAGGCCCTGGCCCTGGGTGTCTCAACAGACCAAGCTCCACCTGCTCCAATATGCCAATCAAAGAGACAGAGGGAAAGGGAAGGAAAGGAACTTTAATCAGTGTGGCTACGCCAAGAAGAGCAGATATAGGGGCACAGTGGCCAAAGATCGGTCTTTAAGGGACTGTAGGAAACTTTGAGATTTTATAGAAAAGGAGAGTGAAGGCAAGGGTTGGGGTGTTGCGTGGCTGGGGGTCTGCATAGCTGGCAGAGCAGGTCACCTTGGTCAGGCCCTGGGCTGGTTGATTATTATCTTGGGCTGGTCCTGTGGCGCTCTGGGAAGGTCATTGTCACTGGCAGAGGGATTCGGTTAGATGGTTGCTACTACTGGGGGGTGGGGGGCAGTCTCTGATCCATCATGAGCCATTGCTCCTGCTCACAGGGACAGTCCCATCCGGCCGTGATCTGTTCTATGAGGCTCAACGTTGCTTGGGGGCAGTTTTGGTCCCTTGTTACAAAGATGCTTATCAACCAGCCCCCGTTGTTCCTGGAGTCCAAGGTAACTGTACAAGAAAGTGGCTTGGAAGAAGAAGAAAAAAAAAGTTAAAAAGACCAATGGCATCAGAGAGGGAGCGAATGGAGTTGGTGAGGTCAGTGACCCGGCCTCCTTCAACTGGCCAGGCTGCAGGTGTGCTTTGGTATCAGCAGAGCAGGGCGAACCCAAATGAAAGGTTCTGGAGAAATGGTCCATTAAAAAATATCACTGCAGAGTCACAGTGGAAAAACTCAGAATACTGTAGGCCTTCCTTAGACTTATTTTGTGGCTCAGGACTAGCTTTAGTTTGATTTGCACATGCTCAGCAGGGGCGGCTCACCCTTTTCCAGGCTTCGGGCCGGTCTTTGGAGATCATCATTTGAGCCTGCCCAGCCTGCTTGCAGGGCTGCCGGGAGCTGCCCCTGGCCTCCTTGGCCCTTGATAGTGAAGATGAACTGCCAACCTTCTCTTGGCCAGGACCTGTGCAAGATATAGGGGACATGGCGGTTTCACCTGTCTACCTGCTCTTAGAGAAAATCATATACACAGATGTGCTTTGTAAACTCTAAAGTGCTGTGTATGTCTGCTTGAGGAAGTTTACCTTGCCAGAATATCTGGGTGCCCAGGGATGGCAGTCCTGCTGCGTGGTCACCTTCATTTCCAAGGATGATAGGTCAGCTTCCCCTCCAGCCCCCTCCAACAAGACCAGATGGGGTCACTCTCCCCTCTGAACACATGTGGCACTCTGGCCGGGCCTCCTGTGACTTCTGACACCTCCGCCAGGTCTGACAGCAGTTAGTTCAGGCTCCCCAGGGTGGGAATCACAGCCGATCCCCCCAGGGTTCCCACACCCAGCCCCGTTTGCAGACATGGCAGCCACTCAGGAAATGTTGCCTAAACTATTCCGAACTAGATCAACCTCGGTCATCACAGAACCACAGGGCTCACGGTTTTCTAAGAGAGGGGTGTCCCTGATGGGCTCCCATTTGGCTTCTCGCCGTCTTGCTTACAATCCCCCTGCCCTTTCCACCTGGTTCCCATGCCCCCTTAAGCCCCAGGAACTCTTTTCTCACAGATCCACATGGGTTCCTCCCCACCAGGACTCCTTTCTGGAAGGACATGGTTCCTCCAGCTCCCACTTCCTGCTGATACCCCACCACCCCTCCATGGTCCATGCAGGGGGTTTCAGGCAACTTCCAACCTAGGCTCCTTCACTTATCAATGGGAGTGGGCACCCAGACAAGCATTTCCCCTCTTTTAGCCTCAATTTCCCTATCTGTAAACAGGGAGAATGGGTTATTGGGATTATTAGAACACAATGATTCCTGCAAGTGGCCTGGTATATAAAATTTCCTTCCCTAAACAACGTTATCCCTTCCTTCTTTCCTTCTATTTATCCTAATAATGGTTATGAAGCTCAATTTCTATTAGATGCAGGTATAAAGAAGACATAAGACCTGCCCTTAAGAGCAGAAACCAAGCATGGTGACACAAACCTGTGATCACAGTACTTGGGAGGCTGAGACAGGAGGATCACAGGTTCGAGCCTCAGCAACTTAGCAAGACCCTGTTCCAAAAAAAACTAAAAAATAAAAAGGGCTGGAGGTGCAGTTCAGTTAAAAGCCCACCTGGGTTCAATCGCCATAACCCCCCCTACACACACACAGACACACACGAAGCTCTAGAGGGGAGAGAGAAAAGTGAACAGAATTACATGCTCTGTGGAGAGGGGAGAGTCCTTAGCCCCGCTCTGAGGTTTTCCTGAGAAGCACCTCACCTGAGTCTCTAGGTGAGGATGGGGTGGTGGAGAAGGGGAGGGACCCAAGGTAGTTAAGGAAGCTTCCATTTTAGGACCTCCTCCAAGATCCTGTCCCTGATTTTGTATTCATAATTCTGTATTATTTTTCTTAAAGAATGTGTTTGCTTTCTGTCGCTGTGACACATCAACTTAACAAGTTGAGACAATCAACTTAGAGGAGGAAATATTTCTTTCGGCTCATGGCTTCAGAGGTCTCAGTCCGTGGTCACGTGGCCCAGTGGCTTTTGGGTTTATGGTGACGCAATCCATCATGGCAAAGTGTGAGGTATAAGAAAGCTGCTCACCTCAGGGTGGCTAGAAGCGAGGAAAGAGAGGATGAGGCCAGGGACAAATGTGCCCTTCAAGCACACAGCCCCAGGGACCTACTTCCTCAGCTAGGCCCCACCTCCTGATGCTCCCACTGTCTCCCAATTGCCTGTTGAGCTATGAATCCATCCCGGATCAATCCACTGATAAGACCAGGGCCTCGAGACCCAGTCGCCTGCAAAGGCCCCACCTCTGAACACCATGGGGTCCAAGCCACCAACACATGAGCTTTTGGGGACATTCAGATCCAAACCATAGCAAAGAACCACCCAAATTATGCCTCAGGCCCTTCAGCCCTGGATGGCCCTGGGCGGCCTGTCTGGAAGATGTCTAGCAGGGTTTTCCTTCATCTTCATCTCCCTGGTCCATCACCCAGGCACTCACTCTGTCAGCCCTAACCCAGCACACAGGGCACCTCTGACTGTCCGGGGTTTCTACCTCCTACCCTGGGTAGGATTCTTTGACTTTTGTAGGGCTGTGAGCCCTCTGAGACTGGAGGTTCTTCTAAAAGCCACCCTCCCAAAAGGCCCTGCTCATAGCAGGCCTCAGGGAGCATTCATGCCCAAGGCTTCCTGGGCTGGGAGACAGGCTGGGCACAGGGGTCAGCCTGGCTACCCAGAGCTGGCCAACACCTGGTGGTGGGCCTAAGCTGGGGCCTCCCCCTCCTAGGGGGCTGGAAGCCATAGTGGCCGGCAAACCCTTTCATAGTCAGATGGAAGGGAAACCTCAAAGCCATTTGGACTTATAGCTTTGGAGATGAAATGCACTGAGGTGAGGAGATAAACTTAGCTAAGAGCTTCTGCAACAGTTAGGAAGCTCCTTTAATTGTAGCTTGACCTCCTGGGATAAACCTGATCAGGTCTGCTAGCCGGCTGAGCGAGGCCAAGGCCCCAGCATTCTGCCTGACCCTGCCAGGTTCGGGGGCTCTGGACAGGGTTCAAGTGCTGGATGGGCCCAGGGTAGTATCACCACCTCCAGCCACCACCTGCAGCTCCCACGGTAGCCCATCCTTTGAAGTGCAGACCAGCTCTTAATGGCCTAGTGGGCATCCCTGGGCCAGGGGCCCGCCTGGGACCTTCCCAGGAACACAGAAGCAGAGGGAAAGTCACAATCCTGGGGTCTGCTAAAGGCGAGTCCCTAGCTGGTTGTGGTGGCACGCACCTATAATCCCAATACTTGGGAGGCTGAGACAGGAGGATAGCAGGTTCCAGGCCAGCCTCAGCAATTCAGTGATGCCCTCAGCAACTTAATGAGACCCTATTTCCAAAAATAAAAAGGGCTGGAGGTGTAGCTCAGAGGTAGAGCTCCCCTGGGTTCAATCCCCAATACCAAATAAATAAATAAATAAATAATCTCTGAACCAATTTTATTCCAAATAAAAAAAATTAAAAATGGGGAGAAGAGAAAGCTCTTACTTAGAGCAGAATGCAAACGAAGAAATATAAAAGAAATGATAGAATTTTAAAAATCATTTTTGGCAATTATTATCATAGGGATATTTGTACTTTTTTTGGGGGGGGTGCTGGGGATTAAACCCACGGACACTCTACATCTCCAGTCTTTTTTATTTTCTATTTGGACAGAGGGTCTCACTGAGTTGCCAAGGCTGGCCTCCAACTTTCAATTCTCCTGCCTCAGCCTTCCGAGTCACTGGAATTACAGGTGTGCTCCACCATGCCTGGCTCTCATCAGAGAAATATTTGATTTAGGCAAGAATTATTAATGGAGTTCTGCTAGATGGTCCATGCCAATAATCCCAGGGACTCAGGAGGCTGAGCAAGTTCGAGGCCAGCATAGGCAACTGAGGGAGAATTTGTCTCCAAATAAATAAATAAATAAATAAATAAATAAATAAAAAGGGCTGGGGATATAGCTCAGTGGTATACTGTCCCTGGGTTCAGTCCTCAGTAACACAGAGACACACACAAAAAAAAAAAAAAAGAGAGAGAGAGAAAGAAAGAGAAAAGAGTAATTAATGGATGCTAAAACTATTAGGTGAAATTTGATGAGGAACAGAATATTTACATAATCTCAAACTCTCTCCCTACAAAATACTTGTTAGTTATAAATTAATAAGTACAATATGCCCATTAATTAAGAGTAGTGAAACCTGATGTACATCACTGAGTCTAGCTCCATTAATGATTCTTTCATCAAAGGATGAAAGTTAATATCACCACCAAGGGGGCAGATTTATTTATTTATTTATTTTATTTTGACTGTGTGTGGTACTGGGGATTGAACCCTGTGGCATTCTACCTCTGAGATACACCCCCCAACCCATTTTATTTTTATTTATTTATTTATTTATTTATTTATTTTTTCGGTACCGGGGATTGAACGCAGGGGCGTTCTACCTCCGCGTTACGCCCCCGGCCCTATTTTTTTATGCTTTATTTTTGAAACTGGGTCTCACGAAGTTGCGGAGGGCCTCACTAGGTAGAGAGAGAGGGAGAGAGAGAGAGAGAGAGAGAGGAAGAGAGAGAGAGAGAGAGAGATCGCGCGCGCGTGCGCGTGCATGCGTGCTGGCCGCGAACCCAGATCCTCCAGTCTCCACCTCCCAAAATACTGGGATTACAAGCGTGCGCCACCACGCCTGGCTTATTTTTATTTTGAAACAGGGTCTCACTAGGTTGATAAGAGTCTCACTACTTGCTGAGGCTGTCCTTGAACCTGTGATCCTCCTGTCTCAGCCTCTCAAGTAGTGGGATTACAAGTGTGCACCAACACACCCAGCTAGGGGGCAGATTTAAATGCACAACCAGTTGCAATGAGAAGAACACAATACCGTTGCCCAAAACACATAGCATCAGATAAACTCAAATTGAAGGACATTCTACAAAATAACCAGCTTGTAATCTTCACACGTGTCATGGTCATGGAAATAAGGGTTGAGGAACTGTCCTGAACTGGAGGTGACTGAAGAAACTTGACAACTACATCAACATGTGATCATGGCCTGGACCCTCAACATAAAGAACATTCTGGCCGGGCATGGTGGCACACACTTGTAATCCCAGTACTTGGGAGGCTGAGACAGGAGGATCCGGGTTCACGGCCAGCCTCAGCTACTTAGTGAGGCCCTCAGCAACTTAGTGAGACCCTGTTTCAAAATAAAGAATAAAAAATAAGGCTGGGGGGGGGGTAGTTCGGAGGTAGAATGCCTCTGGGTTTAATCCCTAGTACTGCAAAAAAAAAAAAAAAAAGAACATTCTGCAGAAAGTGGAATGGGGTCTATGGGTTAGATGTTAGTAACAGAATGTCCTGACCTCATGGTCTAATGTGGTTTTGTGGGAGAGTGTATCTGCTTTAATTTACTTTCAAATTGTTCAGATAAGAGGCAGAGACAAGAGGATCGCAGGTTCGAGGCCAGCCTCAGCTACTTAGTGAGGCCCTCTGCAACTTAGTGAGACCCTGTTTCAAAATAAAGAATAAAAAATAGGGCTTGGGGGTATAGCTCAGAGGTAGAAGGTACTAGTTCAATCCCCAGTACCGCAAAAAAAAATAAGTTAAATAGTTCAGATAAAAATAACTCACTCTCACTGGGTGCAGCAGAACATACCTGTAATTCCAGGTACTTGGGAGGCTGAGGCAGGAGAATCACAAGTTCAAGGTCAACCTCAGTGATTTAGCGAGCTCTATCTCAAAATAAAATATAAAAAGGACTGAGGATATAATTCAGTTGTAGAGCGCTTGCCTAGGATGCACAAGACCCTGAATTCAATCCCCAGTGCTGTTAAAAAAATACACACACACACACACACACACACACACACGATCTTTTTTTGGTACTGGAGGGGTATTCTACCTCCAAGCTATACCCCTGACACTTTTTAATATTTTTTTTATTTTGAAACAGGATTTCACTAAGTTGCTGAGTGTTATGGTTAGATAGAACATCTCCTGAAAAGCTCATACATTAATGTTCAGAGTTGATATAATTAAGTCATAAGAGTTGTAATCTCATTAGTGGAAAAATCCATTATAATGGATTTACTGGGTGGTAACCTAGGCAGGTGGGTGTGGCTGGAGGAGGTGGGTCCCTGAGGGTGTGGCCTTAGGGACCGTGCTTGTGTCTTTGAATCCCCTTGCTTGCACTCTCTGGCTCTGGCCTCCAGGATGTGAGAACAGAGCTCTCTCCCTCTGCTTCCCACTGCCATGCTCTGAGCTCCACAGACCCAGCCTGACATGGACTAAAACTTGCAAATCTCCAGAACTGTAAGTAAATAAATCTTTTCCTTCTAAGTTGTGTTGTCAGTTGTTTGGGATTACAGCAGTGAGAATGCTGACTGAAATACTAAGGGTCTCACTAAGTTACTGAGGCTGGCCTCAAACCTGTGATCCTCCTGTCTCAGTACTGAGATTACAGGCGTGCGCCACCACATATAGCTCTCTTGCTCTCTCTATCAATGCCTCTACCTTGTGACCCACTACTGGGGATATAACCAACAGAAATAAGTGCTTATATAAGTCCACCAAAAGTCCTAAAGAAGAATATTTATAACAGTTTTTGTCATAGTCCCCAAATAGAAACTACCTGTATTGGTCTGCCAGGGTGCCTTAAACAACAGACTTATGTTCTCACAGTCCTGGAGGCTGGAAGTCCACCACTGAGGTGCCAGCCAGGCTGGTTTCTTATGAGGCCTCTCTTTCTGGCTGGGACATGGCTGCCTCTCACTGTGTCCTCATATGGCCTTTACTCTGTGCAGGCACACTGTGTCTTTTCCCCTTCTTATAAGGACACCAATTCTATTGGGTTAGGGTCCCACCTTCATAACCTCATTTAACCTTAAATTCCTTAAAGGCCCTATCTCCAAATTCAGTCATACTGGGGGTTAGAGCTTCACTGTACACATCGTGATTGGGAGAGTCCATGATACCATGGTAGTATCCATCAGCTGTGAGATATATGGAATGTGGTTCTTTTATATAGTGGAATGCTATAAGGCAACGAGAATGAACAAATGAGTAATATGTGCAACAACGTGGATACATTTTAAGGATATAACCTTTTTTTTTTTTTTTGCAGTACTGGGGATTGAACCCAGGGGAATTCTACCTCTGAGCTACACCCCTAGCCCTATTTTATTTTTTTTATTTTGAAACTGAGACTCGCTAAGTTGCTGAGAGTCTCACTCAATTGCTGACACTGGCCCCGAACCTGTGATCCTTTTGTCTCAGCCTCTCAAGTACTGGGATTACAGGTGTGCTGGCAGGACATAATTTTAAACAAAAGAATCCAGATACAAAAGAATGTATACTATGTGGTTTCATTTATATGCAGGTCAGGAGCAGAAAAACACATAGTGAAACTTGTAGTGAAGTGGATTTTAGGGTGAAGGGATGGATATTGCTTCAAAGGAGGACTGGTGCATTTGTTTTTTGTTTTGTTTTGTTTGTTTATTGTTGTTGGTTTTTGTGGTGCTGGAGATGGAACCCAGGGGCACTCTACCACTGAGGTATATCCTCAGCCCCTTTTAGTTTTTTTTTTTTTTTTTTTGTGGTACTGGGGATTGACCCCAGGGACGTTCTACCTCCGCGCTGCACCCCCGGCCCTAATTTTTTATACTTTATTTTGAAACCGGGTCTCACGAAGTTGCAGAGGGCCTCACTAGGTAGAGAGAGAGAGAGAGACAGGGAGAAAGAGAGAGAGAGAGAGAGCGCTGAGGCTGGCCACAAACCCGGATCCTCCGGTCTCCACCTCCCAAAGTACTGGGATTACAAGCGTGCGCCACCACGCCCGGCCTCTAGTTTTTATTTTTATTAGTTTACTTATTTGGAACTGGGGATTGAACCAAGGGGCATTCTTCCTCTGAGTCATACCCCCAGCCCTTTTTATTTTTTTATTTTGAAATAGAGTCTGGCTAAATTTCTGAGGCTGGCTTCGAACCTATGATCCTCCTGTCTCAGCCTCCCAAGTATTGACTGGGATTGTAGCCGTGTGCCACCTCACCCAGCTCAGCTTTTATTTTGAGACAGGGTCTTGCTCAGTTGCCCAAGCTGGACTTGAACTTGCAATCTTTCTGCCTCAGCCTCCTGAGTTGCTGGGATTTTACAGGGGTGCATGCACCACTGCACCTGGTTTACTGGCTATGTTCTGTCTTGGTCTGAGTAGTGGTGACATGGGCTTTCCATATGTAAAATCATACAAGCTGTTCCTGTAAGATGTGTCAGTTTACTGTTTAAAAGTTATACCTGAGCCAGGCGTGGTGGTGCACGCTTGTAATCCCAGTACTTGGGAGGCTGAGACTGGAGGATCTGGGTTCGCAGCTAGCCACAGCTACTTAGTGAGGCCCTCTGCAACTTAGTGAGACCCTGTTTCAAAATAAAGAATAAAAAATAGGCACCGGGCGTGGTGGAGCATGCTTGTGATCCCAGTACTTGGGAGGCTGAGACTGGAGGATCCGGGTTTGTGGCCAGCCTCAGCTACTTAGTGAGGTCCTCTGCAACTTAGTGAGACCCTGTTTCAAAATAAAGATTAAAAAAATAGGGCTGGGGGTGTAGCTCAGAGGTAGAATGCCTCTGGGTTCAATCCCCAGTACTGCAAAAAAAAAAAAAAAAAGTTATACCCGCTGTTTACAAAAAAGAAAAAGTGTCAAGGGTAGTGCTGAGTGAACTGACGTAGGGTCAGTGTGTACCATGTAGAGACATCAGGGAGCTTGTGGGAAGAGGCTGGAGAGGGAAGTCAGCTCTGGTATTAGGCCCTTGTGAAGAGTCTGGAATTTTTCCCTCTTAAGAAATTTGGATTTTTCCATAACAAAAAAGGAAAATTACTGAAGAGGTCTAAGCAGGAAGTGACATATCACATTGCATTTTTTTGTTGTTACTGTTCTATAGTGGTACTGGGGATTGAACCCAGGGGTGCTCTACCACTGAGCTACAGCCTTTTTATTATTTATTTTGAAACAGGGTCTCACTAAGTTTCTGAAGCTGGCCTCGAACCTATGATCCTCCTGTCTCAGCCTCCAAAGCACTAGGACTACAGAGTGTACACCACCAGCTCCAACTCCTTTGTTTTTTGCAGTACTGGGGATCAAGCCCAAGGGTGCTCAACCACTGAGCTATAGCCCCAGCCCTTTTTATTTAATTTTGAGACTGGATCTCACTAAGTTGTTCAGGCTGGCCTTGAACTTGCCATCCTCCTGCTTGGGTCTCCAGAGGTCATCCTCCTCTCCTGGGTCTCCACCATGCCCGGCCCCTGGTGTACATTGAAAAGCCTGTAGTCCTGCAGCTTCAGTCTGGGAGGACCCATTGGGGAGTTTCAGGAATAGCTCCGTGGGGGAGTGCCTTGGGAATTTCAGAACCTCATGCGATGGGCCAGGTGAGTACTGCCCAGTCCACCCTTCCCCTCTTGCCCAGGGTCCTGAAGATACTTCACACACCCTCTACCTGGGGCAGCATCGAAGGGTGCCCAGGCCTCAGTTTCTTCATCTATGAAACTAAGATTATTGTACTCTGACACCTTCCTAGTAGGGTTCTTATAAATGGTAAATGAATCATTGAATGTAGAACACTTAGTATAATGTCCAACACAGTGGATGCTAAAAAATACCTCCTTCCTACCCATCCCTACATCCACCCTCACTAACCCTAGTTTTGGTGGTGCCCACCCCTGGGATTCCATCTCTCTAAGGATCTTGGCTGAACAGCTGACTCCATCGAGCTTTGAGCTGCATCCTGAGTTTTCACTTTGGGAAGGTCTTGGATCCCTAAGGAAGGGAGTTCAAATGGTGGAAGCCCGCTGGGGAGGCTGTGGGCTCGGCCTCCTGGGTGAGCATCTGCGATCAGTTTGAGTGATCTCACTCCTGCATCACCCTCTCATAGGCCCCCAGGGCCACAGGATAAAATCTCACCCCGTCAGCCGCGTTTCCACGGCGCGTGGTGACCCAGCCCCATCTGCTTTCATCCGGTCCTTCCGTGAACATGTGCACTCAGCCCATCTCCATCTGCCCCCAGGGCTGTTACCTGCACGAGGCCAGCTGGCCCCACTCTCCGCTGACCACCATTACCCACCAGTCCTTCTCGTTAGAGGCCTTTCTGGGCCTCTCCCAGGACACACTTCCCAGCTGCCTGGGCCTCGCTTCCCCCTGGGCTCTGTGCACCTGGAGTCAGGTCCAGGCCCTGATGTAGCTCGGAGGCAGAATGCCTCCAAGAATGGTACTGGGTTCAATTGCCAGTACCAAAAAATTAAAAAATGAGGCTGTTTGTTTAATTCCTTGACAAGTCTTTGTGTCTTCATGGTGCTGCCTGCCTCCCTCTGGAGACACCGACTCTGCCCTTGACCTCACACACACGCACGGATGAACACAAAGCCATGGGCTTTTTTTCAGGGGGGGTACTAGGGGTTAAACCCAGGGGCACTCTACACCCCCAGCCCTTTTTATTTTGAAACAGGGTCTCGCTAAGTTGCTGAGGCTGGATTTGAACCTGTGATCCTCCTGTCTCAGTCTCCCAAGTACTAGATTACTGTACTCTGACTGTGTCCTCCTTAGTGGTCATACCTATCTGACCCCACCCGGGGTCAAGATATCGAATTGATTTAGGAACTTGGCAGCCCAGACCTGTCTGTCTTCAGCCAGTGTTCACCCGGGAAGAGGTAGGGAGGTCCTTGGAAAGTCTCCATATTTCTGAATCTACAGGGTTAGATTACAGGGGTTCCTAGAGCCTGGAGCGGAGGTGGCGCAGGGCATGCCTGCTGAGCTGGCAGCTGTGTTCAGGGAAGGATGCGCTGGTCCTCGAGTGAGCGAGCCTCTCTCTGGATGAGAGGAATAAGCCAATTTGTGCCCGCACCTCCTTCTCTCGTAGGAAGGATTCTGTGGGCTTTGTGTAAAGGGATTAAGGCTTTAGCCTGCTCAGCAGGGAGAAGGCTCTCCACTAGAGTCCTGTGGCAGTGTGGCTGTGCTTCCACACATCCATGTGGCCACGTGGGCTGCTGTAGGCCCTGATTCACAGGCAGCAGAGGCTGTGGCTGGCAATCGGAGCCAGAGGTGGATCCACGGGCCCTGCTGCCTGTGCCCTTTGGGCCAAGCAGTGCTTCGGGGCTGTGGAGACAGGGACGGTGGCAGGAGGAAATGCCCGGGAAACATCCAAGCCACGGCAGGAGAGGCGGTGGGGTGGTGGAGATCCTAAAGCCCATGGAGGATCCGTTCACGTTGCCATTTCACAGGCAGGTGCCTCACCACTAACACAGTAGGTCCACAGCAGAACTGAGACTGGAGCCCAGCCCCTGACCCAGGGCTCAGTCTTGGATTGCTCCAGCCTGGCTAGTGGGAGGGGCCATCTTGTCTACCCACCACAGAGCCTCTCTCCTGCCTCCCAATCCCAGAGGGTCCTGCAGAGGGGATCCTGGGACCAGAGCCTTCCCGGGGTCTTTTGTGTGTGTGTGTGATACTGAGGATTGAACCCAGGGACATTCTACATCTGAGCTACACCCGCAGTCCTATTTTATTGTTTATTTTGAAACAGGGTCTCACTAAGTTACAGTGGCCTTGTGCTGCTGAGGCTGGTCGTGAACCTGTGATCCTCCTGTCTCAGCCTCCCAAGTACTGGGAATACAAGCGTGCGCCACCACGCCTGGCTTTCCAGGGTCTTTTCCTTTTGACAGGGATGAATGGCTGGTGGGGTGGGTCTCAGCTAGGGCCCAAAGGTGAATTCCCTCCACTCTGGGCGTGTGTCATGGGCCATCAATGTCATCAGGCGTCCCTTTGCATGAGGGTCTTTTGCTACAGAGGTGGGTAGCTTTTACAACCCCTCAGGAGAGCAGGCTGGCATGGGGGATGGGGTGGTCTGGGTCTGTCTGGGGTGCGATTAGCCCTTGATAGTCTCAGGGACATAAGTCCAAGTCCTGTGCAGAGAGGGAGCACGGGTAGTAGGGGCAGGGTTGTGGAGTCCAGCCAGTAGCAGGAATGTGGGTCCCCTGGGAGAGAGGCCCTCTCCCATCTTCCAGAGCCCACTGTGGCTTTGGCACAGAACCGCTGACAGGGAACCCACTGTGTAACTTTGGGCAACAGTAGGAAACAAGGCTCTTTGGGCAGAGGACATCAAAAGGAGGACGGAGAAGGAGGAGCATGTGCTGCAGGTCTGTATGCTCCTCATCCCCACCCCTTTCTTTTCCTTCCACCTGCCAGAAGATGAGCCCAAGCAGAGACCTGGAGCAGAGGTCAGGGCCTGGAGGATGCTAGGAGAGGGGAAGGGGTCGGCCATGCCCGGGTGCCCCCCACCCTGGCCTGGTATGCACTTACTAGGGCTGCCCGAGCCTCCTCTAGGTTCTCGGCTCATAACCCTAGAGCCAGGGCGGGTGTGGTGGCACATGCCTATAATTCCAGAACTTGGGAGGCTGAGACAGGAGGATCACAGGTTCAAGGCCAGCCTTAGCAACTCAGGGAGCCTGTTTCAAAATAAAAAGGGCTGGGGATGTAGCTAAGAGGCAGAACACCCCTGGGTTCAATCCCCAGTACCCAATAATAATAATAATAATAATAATAATAATAATAAAATAATTAGAGAGCCCTGGAACCAGCAATCTGCTTTCCTCTGTGAGGCAGGCCTGGGAAAGCCTCCGTTTCCTCCAGCAACCAAATGGCGTGTGGAGGGAGAGGGATAGGCCAAGACTAAATGTCACCTGGGTCCCTCTAATTGACCTGGCTTCTGTCCCCAGCTCGAGTCCCTGAGAAAGCCCCTTCCTCTTCTGGTCTTCGACTGACTACCTTGGGCTGTATTCTAGGTCACACTCTTAGCACTTGGGAAGGACCTTAGAACAGGGCCGCTGTGCCACGTCCATTGTTCAGGTGCAGGGAGCCACAGGGAGAACCTGCAGGAGGGATGAGACCAGAGCCCCATCTCCTGGTGCCTCGCCTGCCACCTCCTGCCCTTGGCTCTTCTTAGTAGAAAGTGGAGCACTTTCTTTGATCTGAGCAGGGGGCGGGGAAGCAGGGCTGTCCCTCCAGGCCCCAGGCCAGTCCAGACAGGCTCGGGCTGGGGGACAGGAATCTGCTCTGGTCAGAGCAGCCTTCCTGGGGGCTGAGCCCAGGGCTGGAGGCCCTGGGGGCATTGCTTTGTGTTTACTTTCTGCCTGGGTTCTGCACGCACTGCGGTTTCCACTTGGAAGGGCTGCAGTGGGAACTGTGGGGCCTGCTCTGGGGGCCAGGCTGGCTCTGGTGGGAAAGTATGGGCTCTGCAGCTGAATTCAGTTTGGAATCCAGAATCCTGGTCCCTAAATTCCCATACCACGGGCCATGGGCTCCGCGCCAACGTCTCCAGCTACTGCTTCTTCCTGGGCCAAGTCAGAGCAAGTGGGTGGCCAGGTCCTCTGGGGTGCAAACCAGAGGGACCTTCTAGTCCGGACGCCTCACCTCCTATTTCACAGATGGGGAAACTGAGGTGGAGAGGGGCAAGAACTCGTCCAAGGCCCCTCCTAGCCTACAGCAAGGCTGGGACTGGAGTGAGGCCACTCGGGGCTCTGTCAGCGGGCCTGAAACCCCCGTGTCCCTTTGGGGCTGGGGTGGACATTCAGGGACACCCCAGGCCCCGAGTTTCCCATGACTTCTCTCTGGGCCAGGGCAGGGAACGTGTGCCAGAAGGGGCCCGGCCTTCCCCAGCGTGCCCTGGCCACAGCCCAGGCTCCGGGCAGAGGGGGAGTCCGGGAAAGGGCCGCCCACTGCTCTTGCTGTCCCCGGGGTCCCCTTGGTGGTGGGACTGCTGCTGGAGCCTCCCCGGCCCGGCCCGTGAGAATCTGACCTCCTCCTCCCTCGCTGGTGCTGCTGTGCCCGGGCCTGGGAGCCAGGATTCAGACTGGAACTCCAGTTCCCCTGCCTCCCTGCTGAGCGACCTCAGGAAAGACTGCTTCCCGTGGTGCCTCAGTTTTCTACTCTGTAAAGTCGATGCATAACACTCCCCACCTGACAGAAAAGTTGAGTAGAGTTGCAGCGCGGACTGCTCAGCACAGCTGCATCTGGCAAGAGTCTAAGTCCCATCGTGTGTGTGTGTGTGTGTGTGTGTGTGTGTGTGTGTGTGTGTGTGCTATAGGGGATTGAACCCAGAGGCCTTCTACCTCTGAGCTACACCCGCAGCCCTATTATCTATTTTGAAACAGGGTCTCACTAAGTTGCTGAGGCTGTCCTAGAACCTGTGATCCTCCTGTCTCACTCTTCGAAGTACTGGGATTACAGGTGTGTGCCACCGTGCCAGGCTCCAAGTCACCTTTTGGCTGCACAGGCCTGTGGCCACTCAGGGCTATGGTGGGTGCCTGGGCAGGGCTATGGTGGGTGCTGGGCCATCCTGGGAGAATTCTTGGCCCCTCTGGGGAGTGGCAGGTGAGGGTGGCTGGGCTTTGCACCCGCCCTCCACCGCCCCTGCTCCTACCTCCTGCCTCCCTCGCCGCCCTGCTCTCAGTTCAGTGCTAGGAGCAGGTCGGGGAGCTCTCTCTGGGAGCTGCCCCTAATTTTTTATTAATCTGCAGGACAAAGGAAGCTGAGCTGTCCTGCTGAGGAGCGGTGTGGAGGAGCCGGACGGAGGGAAGTCGTTCGTCTTCGCAGCCTGTCTGCTCCGGGGACTGTTTTGGCGAGTGACAGGAGGAAGGCGAAGCCAATTTGCAGCATCTTGGGGGAGAAGGTCTCTGCTGCTTGCTGTCCCCGGCATGGCTTGGCCCCTCATCCCCTCCGGCCACCTGCCTCTTTAATCCATTTAACGCCTCTTAGAGATGTTTTTTAATACTTTTCTCAGCTCAGGCCCCCAGGGCCTCCTTGACAGGCGAGTGAGAAAGGCCCTCTCCTGGTCCCTGCGCAGCAGCCCCTGGCTGTTCCCTGGGAGGGGACAGACTTCAAGGTCACGCTGATGCTGGCTGACCTTGAAAGTCCCCCCCCCCCGCACACACCCCTGACATGCCTCTGCTCTCCAAGCTCACTGAGCTCCATCACATTAAAAAGCTGTTAAAAGCGCCCATCTGGTTGGCTGCCTCCGGCATGGGATGGTTGGGAGGGCAGGCTCAGTTTAGGGACCAGAGCCTGCAAGAGAGAGCCATGGGTCTGCCCTGCGGACCCAGGCCCGAGGCCGCCTGGCCCCTTCCCACCCATCCGTTCTCATTCAAGGGATGGCAGTGGAAGGACAGACTAGTCAGGGTGGGAAGGTTGTGCACTGCACATTATGTCTCTGACAGACACCCCCTACAGTTGTGCTGTGATCCACCTGCACAGCAGTAGCTACATCTCACCTGAGCTGGGCCTTAGTCCAAGTGCTTCAGGTAGGTGAACTCATTTATTTGTTTTTATTATTATTATTATTTTTTTTTTTGCGGTACTGGGGATTGAACCCAGGGGCGTTTTACCTCCGAGCTACACCCCCGGCCCTATTTTTTATCCTTTATTTTGAAACTGGGTCTCACGAAGTTGCGGAGGGCCTCACTAAGTAGCTGAGGCTGGCCGCGAACCCGGATCCTCCGGTCTCCGCCTCCCAAGTACTGGGATTACAAGCGTGCGCCACCACGCCCGGCTTTTATTATATTTATTTATTTTGCGGTACTGGGGATTGAGCCCAGGGGCATTCTACCTCTGAGCTACACACCCAGCCCTATTTGGTGTGTGTGTGTGTGTGTGTGTGTGTGTGTGTTTGTGTTATTGGGGATTGAACCCAGGGGGGTTCTACCTCTGACCTTTACCCCCAACCCTATTTTATTCTTTATCTTGAAACAGTATCTCACTGGGTTGCAGAAGGCCTCACAAGTTGCTGAGGCTGGCCACAAACCTGAGATCCTCCTGTCTCAGCCTCCCGAGTACTGGGATTACAAGTGTGCGCCACCACGAAGGCAGGTGAACTCATTTAATCTTCGCAGCAACCTTGGAAAGGAGGGCTATTTTTTGTTTGTGTGTTGTACTAGGGATCGAACACCAGGGCGATCTACCACTGAACCACATTCCTAGCCTTTTTTATGTTTTTATTTTGAGCGAGAGTCTTGCTAAATAGCTAAGGCTGGCCCCAAATTTGCAATCCTTCTGCCTCAGCTTCCCAAGTACTGGGATTACAGGTGTGCGCTGCCACCACACCTGGCTCTTTGGAAGGCTATTATTAACCCCGCATTGTAGCTGGGGAAATGACACACAGAGAGGTTAAGTAACTTACCTAAGGCTACACATCTGGTAAATAGCAGGGCCAGGATGGAAACCTCAGGAATTCTGGCTCCAGAACTCCCTGCAGTGTCTGGGCCTGCTGCGCTCCTCCCTGAGTGGGGACAAAGCTAAACTCTTTTGGTGACATCTTCGCAGCAATCCTGACAGAAAAGTACAATCATCCTCACGTTACACATAAAAAAACTAGAACTCAAGAAGATTAATATACTTCTTTAGGCACACACAGCTGGCAGATGGCCGAGGAGCCTCAGCACTAGAGCTCGCGAGCTCCAGCCTCACTGCAGGCAGGCAGTGTCTACCCACAACGCGACACGAT
Organism: Glis glis; assembly: GCA_004027185.1. Classification (NCBI taxonomy): domain Eukaryota; kingdom Metazoa; phylum Chordata; class Mammalia; order Rodentia; family Gliridae; genus Glis; species Glis glis. The sequence continues at coordinate 29,242 of PVJS01020395.1, forward strand.
TAAGTATTGCCCGGGCTGTGGCGCGGCCTCACTCCTGGGCACAGAAAACTTCTCCTGTTTGGGGATCTCCAGGGGGGCTTTGGCCATGAATTGCTGTGTGGCCATGGACAAGCCCTCCGTGGGGCTACGTTTCCTCAGAAGAGGGCTCTGGTTGTGGCTGGGCTTTGGGCCTTCATTAAATCCCAAACTAACCTAGCTGCAGGCTCCCGCGGGTCTCAGGGGCCTCCCCAGGCCTTTCGTCCACGTCCACCTGCCAGTGGCTTTCAGCACTCCTGCTGCGGCCCGGCAGCTTCGAAGCCCACAGAGACTTGGAGTGAGTGAGCTCCTAGGCTGGGGAGGCTCTGTGGGAGGCCCTGACCCTCTCCTAAACCCAGCCTGGCCTACATACATGATCCTTACCTCTTCCCACATGGACCTTCCCACCTCCTCGCCCCTGGCATTCCAGTCACACGGGCCTCCCTGCTGGCCTCAAGCGAGGGGCCCACCACCACCCAGGGCCTTTGCACTGGCCACCCTGTTGCTGCTGCGCTCCTGTCCTAGCTCCAGGGCTGGCTTGCTGCCTCTGCTCTTCAAGTCTCTGCTCAGTTTTCACCTTCTCCCAGCGACCTGCCCTTGGCCCTCCTGACCCTGCTCTGTTGCATTCCATACATTTATCACTTTCTGACACCTTGTAATTAACTTATTTATGTTGTTTTTCCCTTTCTCCTGCATTAGAAGATAAACTCTAGGAAGGCGGGGATTTTTGTTTGCTTTGCACAACATTGACACTCTCTCTTTCTCTCTCTCTCTCCCTGGCACTAAACAGTGTAGTGCTCAACATAATGTAGGTGTTTAACAAGGATCTGTGGAGCCTGGCGTGGTGGCGCACGCCTTTAATCTCAGTACTTGGGAGGCTGAGACGGGAAAATCTCAGGTTTGAGGCCAGTCTCAGCAACTTAGCAAAAAATTCAGAGTTGGGTGTGATGGTGCACACCTATAATCCCAGTACTTGGTAGGCTGAGACAGGAGGATCACAGGTTCAAGGCCAGCCTCAGCAATGTAGTAAGACTCTCAGCAACCTACTGAAACCCTGATTAAAAATAAAAAAATAAAAATAAAAGTAAAAAGGGCTGGGGGTGTAGCTCAGAAGTAGAATGCCCCTGGGTTTGTTCCCCAGTGCCAAAAAAAAAAAAAAAGTATCTGTGGGTAAATGAATGGACAGGTTTCAGTACATCTCATAATGGAATAACCATGACCTTTGTTTAGGTTCCAGGGAATGGGGCGTTGGGAGACATATAGGCTGGAGCCTCACCTCTGCCCTGCCCAAGACTGCAGTGTCAAAAGAGTAAGTTTCTGGGAAAGAGCTGGGCAGGTGGCATGGACCGCCCTGCCGCTCTGCCCCATCTAGCCCACACCTGTGACCTCCATGTTTGCTAGACTCAACCTCTCTGATCCTCTCTTTCTTCATTTCTGAAATGGACAATGAAGCAGACTAAGCCCTGTGAGCAGGTGGCCCTGGCCTGGGACATGGTGAGCCTTCTGGAAGTTTCGCTGGGTCAGCAGGAAGGAACAGCCTTCACCCCTGGGCTTCGGAGAACACGGCCCACCCAGAAGCAGAGGACTGTGGGGCTGGCAGGGACCTTGGAGGTCAGCAGGGAGGGGTGGGAGCTTGTGCAAGGCAGGATGACTGAGCCACCCTTCGCTGAGCACCTGCTGTGAGCTGGCATTGTGCTAGAAGATTCCATCATGCCGTTCTCTGTGTGTCCCCGGGGAGCCCCCCGTCCCGTGAGGCCTGCCTGAAGGTTGGGTGAAAGAGCTTTCAGGCGTGTGTGCCCCGCTTCCTGCATCTTCTCCCCGTCAGGTGTGAGTTGGGGGGGGCAGACCCTGCTTGGAGACCTGAGCTGCTGGTTCTGAATGGTTTTAGGATCTGGAAACCCTGTAAGAAGTTGGTGAAAACTACAGACCTTCTTTCCAATGAGAAACACATGTCCATGTCCGTCCCTCAGGACTCTGAACGACGCCATCATCTGGTGGCGCCAAGCTAGGGCTGGGGCTGGCCTTGCTGCGTGTCTCAACCAGCCAGCTATGTCATCAGATCTCTAGTACAGTATCCTGCGTGAAACCAGGGTGCTCATGGCCTTGACCTCGCCCAGGGTGTGTGTGTGTGTGTGTGTGTGTGTGTGTGTGTGTGTGTGTTACTGGGAATGGAAGCCAGGAGTGCTCTACCACGAGCTACATTCCCAGTCCTTTGTAAACTCTGAGACAGGGTCTCACTAAGTTGCCCAGGCTAGACTGAAATTTTGATCCTCCTGCCTCAGTCACCCCAGGAGCTGGGATTACAGGAATGCACCACCAGGCCCAGCTCATGGGACCTTTTCAATGTGGCCCCCTGGACATTTGCAGTTGGGTTGGAGATGGTGAGGGCAGGGCGGATGTGAGCGTGTCCCCAGCCCTGCCTCTCTCAGGGCTGAACCCTCTTGAGCTCACACAAGTGAAGCCACTGGGAAAGACCCAGGTGTATAGAGCTGGGAATTTGATGAGATAGGCAGGAGGAAAAGCAGAAAGAATAGTTTAAGAATATTCTTAGCTGGGCATGGTGGCGCAAGCTTGTAATCCCAGTACTTGGGAGGCTGAGACAGGAGGATCCAGGTTCGCGGCCAGCCTTAGCTACTTAGTGAGCCCCTCCAAAACTTAGTGAGACCCTGTTTCAAAATAAAGAATAAAAAATAGGGCTGCGGGTGTAGCCTGGAGGTAGAATGCCCCTGGGTTCAATCCCCGGTACCGCAAAAAAAAAAAAAAAGAATATATTTGCTGGATGCAGTGGTGCATGCCTGTTATTCAAGTGCTTGGGAGTCTGAGTTGGGAGGACCTCAAGTTTGAAGCCAGCCTGGACAATTTAGCGAGACTCTGTCTCAAAATAAAAAGGGCTGGGAGTGTGCTCAGTGGTAGAACACCCCTGGGTTCGATCCCCAGCACCACAAAAGAAAAATATTCTCCAGTTCTGGTTCATGTGACAGTCCCCAAAGGAAGGCAGGGAAAGGATTATTCAATCATTTCACAGATGAAGAAACTAAGGCTCAGAGAGGTCATAGAGCACACACAACAGGAAGTGAAACCAGGATTTGAATCTCCTCTGATTGCCTCCAGGGTCCATGTTTTGTCCCAATGGATAGAAAATTCTCAGCTTGCTAGATGTGGGGCACACACTTATAAACCCAATACGTGGGAGGCTGAGACAGGAGGATCACAGGCTCAAGGCCTGTCTCAGCCTCGGTGAGGCCCTCGGCCACGTAATGAGACCCTCAGCCACTTAGACCCTGTTTCAAAATAAAGAATAAAAAGGGCTAGGAGTATAACTCAGAGATAGAATGCCCCTGGGTTTAATCCCCCAGTAAAACACACACACACACACA